>JAWZYT010004885.1:0-2500 GCA_034508575.1 Petrolisthes manimaculis
CAGTGATTTGATGTATTGAGGTTTTATGCAGTTGGGAATACTCTATCCTACTTGTGGGGAACATAGCACACACACACACACACACACACCAGCGAGGGAAGAATGGGTTAGTCACCCCTTTAAAAACTAATAGAGAACGTGTTGTTGTTGTTGTTGTTTTTTAGCTGCTTCACACGATACTAATATAATCTTGTAATGTGATGTGTTGAAGTTATTGTAAAAATGTAAATAATTATTGTAAATATTAAGGGGGTGCGGGAGTAGGGGACAGGCTTGGGGGGGAGGGATTTGGGGTGTGTGGGAATAGGGGGACAGGGCTTGGTGTGGTGTGGGTAGAAAGCCTTGTCCCCTATTCCCGCGCCCTCCTAACCCCCCCCCTCCACCCCTCCACCCCAAGCCTATCCCTTTTACTCCCCCATCAAGCCTGTCCCCTAATCCCGCACCCCCCTTAAACACACTGATGATTTGTAAGGGTTAAGATAGTCATTCTCTTTTTTTTTTTTTTTTTTTTTTTTTGTACATTGGAGTGCCTTGATTCCTCCAAAGTATGCCAGGAAATAGGACCAGATGTAAACAAATAATAGTGTTCTGTTACTCTCTCTCTCTCTCTCTCTCTCTCTCTCCTCTCTCTCTCTCTCTCGTCTCTCTCTCTCTCTCCTAGGCCTGTTTTGTGTGTGATAGTGTTATCCGCTGAACGTGTAGTTTTCATCTACTAAAAAAATATATTGACGTCATTAATTCTATATTTTTTTAGAGAGAGAGAGAGACAGAGAGAGAGAGAGAGGCGAGGTATGGTAAGGTTAGATAATGATCTCGTGTGTGTGTGTGTGTGTGAAAGAGAGAGAGAGAGAGAGAGAGGGAGAGAGATAATATTTACAATACTAATTTGAAATATTATTAGAATAGTGCATGAGGGTCTCTCTCTCTCTCTCTCTCTCTCTCTCTTCTCTCTCTCTCTCTCTCTCAACGTGACTAATTTATTTTAAAACAAGACCATAAGCCCGTGCGTAGTGAAGTATGTGTAATTAAGTAATTAGTGGGGTGTTTTTTTTGTGACGAAATGTCCTCTGTCCCCCCTCGTGTACGTCCACTTTCCGTGTGTGAATTCCTGGCGCTGTAGGTGGTCACATGACAATTTGTACAGCCCGACAGACAAACAGACCCCCGTAGTTTAAAAAAAAATTGAGGGCCCTTACTGGAGCTCCATGAATTCTCCAAACTACTCCGGCAACAGATTCCCTATTAGAAATACTGAAGGGATCTGTGGCCTGCTAATACTGAGGGATCTGTGGCCCTGGAGTAGTTTGGAGGATTCATAGGAGCTCCAGTAAGGGCCCCTCAAATTTGTTAAAACTACAGGCCAGAGTCTCTTCATTTAGATATATAGATGGATGGTTTGGAGGCCTATATGATACTGATTCCTCCAATGTATATGTGACAGGAAACAGAGGAACACACATATATACACACACACACAAGTTCAGGACCTTACACACACACACATACACACACAATTTCAGGACCTTACACACACACACACACACACACACACAGACACACAGACACACACACATACACACACACAAGAACATGACTTATATTAAACACACACACACACAAGTACAGGACCTCACACACACACACACACACACACACACACATTATGATATGCAGTATAGGCCCTCTCCACCTTGGCCTGGCCTGGCCACTAACCCAATTTAAACAACATTATATAGGCCAATTGTAGGGTGTTTTCCTTCACCTATATACATACAAAAAAAAAATATATATTATATACAAAAAATATACTAAAAAATATAAATAGTGGGGGTGACTAATGTTGTGTTTTGGTGGAAATGGAAGGCTACTGATTCCTCCAAACTATGCCAGAGAACAGACAAGTATACCTCAGTGTGAATGATAAAGTAGTAGTGTTTCTGTTTCATAGCAAAGTATGTAGGAATTATGTAGCACTTCCACTTGACCCCCTCATCAGATGACTTCTTCATTTAAGGACCCTGCATGTGATCGTGTACGAGAATAATTGGAGGCTTCTGATTCCTCCACACTATGCACGAAACAAACTCCTTCAATACAGGTGGAGTTTTCATGACAATATTTGAAGGGTTCTCTTACCTCCATTTTTCTCACTACATCCCAGGGCCCTTTTAATGTTAGAAGGGTTGTTGATGGGTGTTGGTTGTTTTGTTTTGTTTGTATGGACACTTGTATGGCATAATTAGTTTGTTTTTGGTGTCGGGGTTAGACCTATAATGTATTCTGAGAGGCCTAGGAAGTGAAGGAGGAGAAAGAGGGGGAAGGAGGAGGGGTAGCGGGGAGAAAGAGGGGGAGGAGGGGGAGATGCGTTTGAAGGATGCTGTGGAGGAATAGATAATACACACACACACACGCACTCACACGCACGTACGCACGCACACACACACACACACACACAGACACACACACACACACACACACACACACACACACACACACACAC
>JAWZYT010004885.1:10000-62500 GCA_034508575.1 Petrolisthes manimaculis
ACCAATATATTTATACTTGGCAACTCTAGACTGGCCACCACCACGGCACCACCACATGCGTCTCTCTGCCTGCTGTGTGTCAAATCCTGTACTGCTGTAAAGAATTATTTATTGTATATGGATGTGATCTAGTTTTTATTTGTGTACGATATTGAATAGGAATTATGGATATTGATTATGGATTGTTGTATCAATTTAATTTGCTGTAAAAAAAACGAAAATAACCTACTGTAGCTGATACATTCTTCCAACACACACACACACACACACACAAATATACAAATACACTTTAGATACACACTCATACACAATACAGTGAGTGACATTATACCTCTCTCTCTCTCTCTCTCTCTCTCTCTCTCTCTCTCTCTCTCTCTCTCTCTCTCTCTCTCTCTCTTTTAGGAGTTATGGAGGCAGGAAGGTAACACACCACAAGGACATTATTTGTACACCACAGTCCCCGTCCATTACGAGATGTCTGTCTGTCTGTCTGTGTGTGTGTGTGTGTGTCTCACTGGGTAAACAAAGATAATTTTATGGAAGGTCTCACTCCCTATACCTTTACCATATTATATATATAAAAAATAAACATACACACGTTGAAATAAAAACTAACAAAAAATAACTTATCCTTCACTGTCTGACGTGAACATCTGAGGTGGTATTTTATGGGGGTAGTATACTTTTTGATACATAAGAAAGAACACTTATTTTATTCCCCCAAAGTATGCCAGGAAACAGAGCAAGATTAACAACAAAATATTGGTGACCTGTTGTTGCTTGGAAATGTTTGGAGGAATCATTTGTTCCAGATTTACCAACACTATTAATAGTAAGAAATAAATGGGAAACCAAAGATAGATTAGATGGGGAAGGAGTGGGTATATTTGGAGGGGAAGGGGGCTCAGAGCTGGAGAAGAAAGGGGGGGGGGGTTGCATTATGATGGGGAAGGGAGGGGATTATAAATTGTTAATAGGGAATGTGGGGAACTTTATGAAGGAGAGGAAGGTTGTGGCAAAGAGGAAGGGTGGGGCTGATTTGAAGGGGGGGGGAGGGGGCCAAGAGAAAGAAATGGTGGGGGGGGAGGTGTAAATAGAGAAGTATAGAGGAGGTAAGGGGGTCGAGTTGGAGATGGAAGGGGGTCGAGTTGCAGATGGAAGGGGGTTGAATTGGAGATGGAAGGGGGTCGAGTTGGAGAGTGAGGGGGTCGAGTTGAAGATGGAAGGGGGTCGAGTTGAAGAGTGAGGGGGTCGAGTTTGGAAAGTTAGGGGGTCGAGTTGAAGATGGAAGGGGTCGAGTTGAAGATGGAAGGGGTCGAGTTGAAGATGGAAGGGGTCGAGTTGGAGAGTGAGGGGGTCGAGTTTGGAGATGGAAGGGGGTCGAGTTGAAAAGGAGGGGTCCCAGTTAAAGGAGGAGGAAGAGAAGGAGGCCGAGTTAAGGGTCGAGTTTAAGAAGGAGTGGCTAAGGAGATGATATGACCTAGTCGAAGTGGGTCGAGGGAGAGGGTCAGTTTGGGAGGTGGAAGTGGTCGAGTTATCTTGTTTCGTAGGTGTAAACAAGGCCAAGAAAGATTTTGGTGTTTGGCGTAAAAACATAAGTCTAACTAACTAACCTCGTATCCCTTCATATAGGCCTTGGTACCAGAAAGGATATATAGGGGACAGGGGTTATTCAGGCTGGAGGGCAGAGAGACGTGGTGAAGAAAAAAATTATCTCTGGGGGTCAAACTGGGGAAGAGTGGAAGGGTGTGTGAAAATCTAGTATAGGGGTGGGGTTTTGGTGGTGCACTGATGGTAGGGTGGAGAGAGGAAGAAAGGAAGAAGTATTATGTTCTGGCTGGAAGAGGCTTAAACTAGAAACAGGAGGATCAAGCTGGAGAAACGAGTGTTTGAGGAGGGGAGGAGAAAGAAGGGTGAGAGGATGTAACATGGAGGAGGAAGAGAATGGGAGGGTGGGAGGGGGAGCTACACACGTCAACACAGTGAGTGAAGCTGGCTGGAAGGCGAGTGAGTAACCTTGTTCCTTAGGCCAGGTGAGTGAGTGAGGGAGGTGTGGTGGCTGGGGACTGTGTGGATGTTAGTCAGTAAGCCTCCGGACGCGGTAGGAAGAGGATTGGAGGCAGCAGCGGAGGGACAAACGCGATCCCTTCAACTCCCAGTACAATACCACGTGTGTCTTGTCTCGCTCACTCACTGGCTGGCTGGCTGGCTCACTCTTCAGTTGTTGTTATTATCATTGGCGAGTTGGGGAAGTCAGAAATTTATACCACTTTATCTGCAACTCACTCTATGCTGAACACACCTATATAGAGTATTATATTATCGCTACTGTATAATGCAAACGGAAGACTCCAGGAAGAAAGTATAGCTTCCGCAAGTTAAGAAAAACGGAAGAAGAGTACAGCAGTTCCGGGAGTCTACAAAAACGCATCACAGACAATAGAGATAATTGTATACTGACGGGATTACACAAACGGAGGACGATATATAATTAACACGAACAGAACAGCAGCCGGTAATAAACAACGTGAAGAGATAAAGACAGTCTATCCTTCAGTCTCCTCCTGTCTACAGTCTTTGGGTTCATATAGTACAGTCTAATAAGGAAACAGTTTGGATTCATTACCAACTTTTGCGAAACGATACTACAGACAGTCATCGATACAATCCCCGCTCGAACTGTTCATAAGTCGACGGTAAACAGCAGATGGGTTAATTAATATCAAAGCCAGGAAAACACACGACTCCCTTTCACACTTCGAAGTTGACCAGATCTACAACAACAACAACAACAACAACGACAACAACTAAGCGAGAAAGAGAGACAAGACAATCCCTCTGATACAAACAAACATCTAGGCTATAAGTTAGATGTTCTATTAAATCATCGCTACACTCCATCAACAACACCAAAAACTAACTAACGATATCTACAACTAAATCATCGTCGCTACATACATACATACCCGCTCAAAAATAATAATAATAAAAGAAAAGAAAGGAAGGAACATCGAAGCTCACCAGATCGGAAACTAAGCGACGAAAACTCACCCAAAACACAACAACTACAACTACAACTACAACTACAACTACAACTACAACTACTACTACTACTACTACTACTGACGATGCGTGTTCCAATGACGAGGGACGATTTTTCAAGAGGTCCGGACTCCCCCCAAGTCCAGGATAAGAAGAAAGTCCATAAGATTCCTGTGTAAGTCTTTTTGTTTTGTTTTTTTGTTGTGTGCGTGTGTGTGATTTTTTGTTCGTGTTTGTTAACATTTGTGTTGTTGTTATTCTTTTTGTGTGTTTGTTTATTTGTTTGTTGGTATGCTCAGTGCTGAAATGTGTGTGTGTGTCTTTAGTGTATGTGGTTATCTTCTGTGTGTGTGTTTGATATGTTTGTGTGAGTGTTTGTCTTGTGTGTGTGCGTTTGTCGTGTGTGTGTGTTTGACATGATTTTGTGTTTTACGTGTGTGTGTGTTTGTTTTTAGTGAGCATGTTTGTTTTGTGTGTGTTTGACGTGTGTGTATTTGATGATATTAATGACTTCGAAGTCAAAGTAGCCCTCTACTGTATGCTAGACAACTATACATTTTTAATTTTTTTAATGTTCTGACACATGACATAGGCTTAATCAAGCCCGTTATCGTGGCCCAGGTCAACTGCTGCTGACACACACGTCACGACTTCCGAACTGGTACCCAGCCACAGAGAGAGGGAAGTTAGGGTTATTACCAAATACTATAGCTGTTATGGTACTGTACCAGTGAGGATGTTTTACGAAGTTCGGTGGCTTTATAGTTAGTTTTATGTATAGATAATGTATGTATGTATCGAGGTGTCTGTTTTATGTATAGATAGTGTATATAATTATGTACTGAGGTGGTCTGTTTCGTGGCATAGTTTGGAGCAATCAGTTTAATAGACTTCCAAAGTACAATAATAATTAGAAAGCACAGTGGACTAATAATAGTAACAATAATGATAATAATAATAATGATGATTAAAATAATAATGATAAAAATAATTATAATAATAATAATAATAATGATAATAATAATGATAATAATAATAATAATGATAATAAGAGGTGTATACGTGTGGAAATGGATACAAAATTAATACTGGTACACACACACACACCTTTTAAAACATCGGTATATTACATATTATTACATATTATGATAAGTTTAAATATAAGTTTAATTAAATACTTCGTGAAAACCCTGCATGATATATCCTGGCAGTGAAATAAATACAGATTATAAATGCTTGATAAATACAGTATCTTAAAAATTATTATTATACATGTTCAGTTGCAATTATTACACTATTTTTATAATCTAAAAATAACCCTAATTATTCTTCATCTAAATGCTTATAATACACCCCCCGCCCCTGCCCCAGCCCCCCCCCCCCCCCCATTACACACAGGTGGTCAAGAGTGTGGAAGGTTGGTGAGTAATGTTGAGGTGGGAAAGGTAATGAATGTTTGGTAAATGTCAGGCAGGTAGGTGTACCATAATAATGGTAATGGTAATGGTTAGTGCAGAGAGAGAGAGAGAGAGAGAGAGAGAGAGAGAGAGAGAGAGAGAGAGAGAGAGAGAGAGAGAGAGAGAGAGATATGCAGGTGTGTGTGAATGTAAAAAATATTAAAATATGTATGTGTGTGGGAGGTAATGTGTGTGTGTGTTATTAGGTATACGTGTATGCATTTTAGATATGTGTGGGGGGGGGCATGTATTTAAGCGTATGTATGTATGTATGCATTATGTTGTTAATATGTACAGTCACAAGCACTAATAAGTACAAGTTAAAATATTCGAAACATTTATATTTTTCACTCTAAGGATATGAATGTTTCGAATGTTTTAACTTGTGGATCGGGATTCGAATTTCTGACTGGCCCAACATTGGCAACGACAGGGGAGAAACGCGGGAGTGGATCCAACTGTACATCTTTGGTTGAAGTTTTGAGCAGTCCAATTCACCAACAAACTAATTCCAATGGAGATTTTATTGTGCATTTATTTACTGTCTCTAGGTATTCGAAGCACACCTGGATATTTATTACACACACACACACACACACATACACATACACACACACACACACACACACACACACACATACATACACATACACACCTACCCTGCATTCGAACTCAGCCTTTATAATATGCACTGAGTGGGGAAATGAGCAATACCAGACGATTCGAAGCTTTCTCCTCCTCCACCCTCTCTGGTCAGGAATTATGTATCACGAGTGTAAAGTGTATGTGTGTATAAACCGTATATATTTGAATAGGAAGTGAGAAAAAAATACTCGTGTCCCGTGTAATTAAAAAACTCACAGGTGTGTTTACAAGGTAATTGGATTATTCGGGGCTACAATTACTTATCTCTTTTGGTTGCACACACACACACACACACATATACACATACACACACACACAGACACACACACACACACAGACACACACACACACATACACACACAGACACACACACAGACACACACACAGACACACACACACATATACACATACACACAAGCACAAAGCACTACACCCTTTCTATCTATCAACACTGTCCTTTACATCCCACCCAACCGTACACACACGACTAGGCTGTATACTAGACATATCAACTGTTTACACACACACATGCACACACACACACACACACACATCAACTCTTTACATTTCTTTCTCAACACACATACACATCAACACTTTTCATTCCTTTCACAACACACACACACACACACACCAACCAACTCTACACATCTTTCTCAACACACATACACATCAACACTTTTCATTCCTTTCACAACACACACACACACACACACACGAACATGGATGATGATGGATTAACTGTTCGCTCCATTTAATTAAGGCCAATGTTTCTATGCACCTGTAACGAAATTGACACCCCCTTCCTTCCCTTCACACCCTCCTTGTTTTATAGGCCACTGCTGAGGCCTCCTGTGTATAAATCTTGGGATACTCTGAAAGGAATTGATGCATTTTTTACCAGGCTTATTTAAGGATTCTCATGATGTAGTCTTGCCGAAAATTGGAGGTAAATGAGTCCTTGAAATATTGCCACGAAACATGCACTTCCTATATGAAAGGAACTTGTTTTGTTCGTGGTGTAGTCAGGAGGAATCAGAAGCCTCCAATTCTCATGTACGATCACAGTATATTATTTTGTCTGTTATTTGAGTTGTTAGGAAGAGTCGTCTCTCTCTCTCTCTCTCTCTCTCTCTCTCTCTCTCTCTCTCTCTCTCTCTCTCTCTCTCTCTCTCTCTCTCTCTCTCTCCCCAGTGACCCTAAGTAAAAAAAATAAGCATCTAGGCCTAACTAATGTTCAAATATCAAGACAATTACTACAATCATACACATCTTGGAAATTAGGTTATGGCAGGCAGCTTCGATCCTGTTTATAATTACATGGTGAAGGTGAGGTGTAATTTTCTTGGTAAGGATGCCAAGTTCTCCACATTTTACTCTTATTTATCGTGTGTTGTACTTCTTTTTTATCGATTATTCTTGCGTGTGTGTGTGTGTGTGTGTGTCTGGGGCGATGGGGTTAAGGTACTACATGTACTCTGGTTAATGTTTATGCATATAGTACACACACACACACACACACACAAGTAGTACACACACACAAATAACACACACACACACAAATAACACACACACACACACACACACAAATAGTACACACACACACACAAATGTCACTCTGTTATGCTTTTACAAAAACTGTACACGGATCAAATATTAAATAAATAAATACAATAAAAATACACCGTCAATAAATAGAAATAATAATGTAAACAGGCAACCCCCGTATTACTGAAGCAGGTGTATATGCGGGTATGATTACACTAATACTGTATATATATTTATGATTCACCACCTCATTGATAATACACCTGTACAGCAACCATACACACACACATACATCCAAAGCATTTACATTCACTCCACAATTTCCTTACCCATAATATTAATAATCTTCTATCTATATATATATTTAAATGAAGAGACTCTGTTTGTCTGTCATGCTATACAAATTGTCATGTGACCACCTACAGCGCAATGAATTCACACACGGAAAGTGTGTGATAGTGAGGGGGGACAGAGGACATTTTCGTTACAAAAAAACACCCCACTAATTACTTAATTACACATGCTTCGCTTTTATCGTACGCCTAGCAACCCACTCGGTTTGTTTACATTCCACGCTGCTGCCGCCGCTGGGATTAGCCTATGTGGATAAGAATAATTCCTGGCTGTTTCCTTCCCTTATGTAATAAGATAAATAGTACTAGTCTTCAGTGGGAGATATTATATGGATACTTTTATATGGGTACTATATTATATGTATTCTATATTATATGGATCCTATATTTTATGGATCCTATATTTTATGGATACTATTATATGGATACTATGTTATATGGATTCTATATTATATGGATACTATATTATATGGATCCACTATTATATGGATACTATATTATATGGATACTATATTATATGGATACTATATTATATAGATACTATATTATATGGATACTATGTTATATGGATTCTATATTATATGGATACTATATTATATGGATACTATATTATATAGATACTATATTATATAGATACTATGTTATATGGATACTATATTATATGGATACTATGTTATATGGATACTATATTATATGGATACTATGTTATATAGATACTATATTATATAGATACTATGTTATATGGATACTATATTATATGGATTCTATATTATATGGATACTATATTATATAGATACTATATTATATGGATACTATGTTATATGGATTCTATATTATATGGATACTATATTATATGGATACTATATTATATAGATACTATATTATATGGATACTATGTTATATGGATTCTATATTATATGGATACTATATTATATGGATACTATATTATATAGATACTATATTATATGGATACTATGTTATATGGATTCTATATTATATGGATACTATATTATATGGATACTATATTATATAGATACTATATTATATGGATACTATGTTATATGGATTCTATATTATATGGATACTATATTATATGGATACTATAATATATAGATAATATATTATATGGATACTATGTTATATGGATTCTATATTATATGGATACTATATTATATGGATACTATAATATATAGATAATATATTATATGGATACTATAATATATAGATACTATATTATATGGGAGCTATATTATATGGATTCTTTCATTTCTTTTAGACTGCTGGTGATTCTTCCAAACTATGCCACGAAACAGATCCCCTAATAATAATAACATTGAAGTCAGTTTGTTTGTTTCCTGACATACAGTTTGGAGGAATCATCATTATCCCTCCAATCTATTCAAAGGAGTTTATTCCATTCACGACTGCACATTCTATTTTTTATTTATTATTCTGTATGTGTATTCTGTATGGTATTCTGTATGTGTAAATATATGTTTATGTCCCGTAGAATTAACGCTGATAAAGAGGAACATATTAGAGATGATATTTGATATGTATTGATGCATTTCTTTTCGACATTTTATTATTATGGGGTGATATTTGCTGTCATTCTTATCTTCCTGCTGTATGTGTACGATTACTGTTTTGTTTTATTTTCTTATACGGGGCTTGCATGGTTTAAAATTTATACTGGCTCTTTTATTTTTTCCTCTGTTTCTGTCTGTTTATCTGTCTCTATCTATCTATCTATATCTATATCTATACCTATCTATATCTATACCTATCTATATCTATCTATCTATCTATCTATCTATCTATCTCTATATCTCTCTGTATCTATCTCTGTCTCTCTGTATCTACCTCTGTCTCTCTCTGTATCTACCTCTATCTATCTCTCACTCTGTCTCTCTATCAATCTCTCTCTTTATCTCTATCTACCTTTTTATCTCTCTCAAGCATCATCATTCTCTTTTTCCCTCCTACATACAGCGAGAGTGGAGGAGGCGGGATGGGAAGTCAAAGCAACGTGTACGGTGGAGGGTGTGAAGGAGGAGGCCCCATGAGTCGAGATGTCCACGTCAACAGACCAGCACTCACAGTCACTCAGAGGTCCACCAACTACCACTACTGTCCACCACACGATCTGGGTGAGTGAGACTGAGAGTTGAGAGGAAAGGTGTGTGTGTGGAGAGAGAGAGAGAGAGAGAGAGAGAGAGAGAGAGAGAGAGAGAGAGAGAGAGAGAGAGAGAGATGAGAGGAAGTGTGTGTGTGTGCAGAGAGAGAGAGATGAGAGGAAGTGTGTGTGTGGAGAGAGAGAGAGAGAGAGACACTGACACAGAGAGATAAGAGGAAGGGTGTGTGTGTGTGTGTGTATGTGTAGAGAGAGAGAGAGAGAGACAGACAGACAGACACTGACACAGAGATGATAGGAAGGGTGTGTGTGTGTGTGTGTGTGTGTATAGAGAGACAGACAGACACTGACACAGATGAGAGGAAGGGTGTGTGTAGAGGGACAGACTGACAGACAAACACACAGACACTGACACAGAGAGATGAGAGAAAGGGTGTGTGTGTGTATGTGTACGATCTTATTATAATATTCGTACACATATAGTTTTATATTCTAGTTACCTGTAAAAAAAAAAGCATCTACCAAGCATTAATGTATCCACCTCTCCTATTTTCCGTACAGGCATGGGGGAGAGACTGAGGAACAAAGTGCGAGAGACGTGTGCCTGTTCCACTCCCTGTCTTACATCTACCCTCACTTCACGCCTTCCAATCCTCAGCTGGCTTCCCTCCTATTCACCCAAGACCTCGCTGCTTGGGGATGTTGTCGCTGGTGTCACCGTCGCCATTATGCACATCCCTCAAGGTCGAGCCATGTTATGTTGTTTGTTGTCTTTCTGGTTTAGTTAGTGGTTAGTTTAGTGGTTAGTTTAGTGCATGGTTTAGTGGTTTAGTTTAGTTTAGTTAGTGGTTAGTTTAGTGCATGGTTTAGTGGTTTAGTTTAGTTTAGTTAGTGGTTAGTTTCTGGTTTAGTTAGTGGTTTAGTTAGTGGTTTAATTAGTGGTTAGTTTAGTGGTTTAGTTAGTGGGGAGTGTCCTAGCTATTAATCAAGGAGCTAGGAATCTGTTATTGGTAAAGTGATGGGCTGGTGAGTGATGTCTCCAAATTATGCCACGAAACAGATCTCCCTATTAGCAACACTGGGGTCGTCTGTTTCCTGGTATGGTTTAGGAGGAATCGGTAGTCCTCCAATTTACCAACAAGATATTCCTCCTTAAGAGATATATGTTGTCGGATGGATGCTTTGGGGGAATCACTAACTTAAACCATATACACCAAAAACAAAAGAAAGGAAGGGAAGATAGAGAGATAATTAGGAGGGAGAGGAAGGAAAAGAAAGGCAGGAAAGATGGGGAGATGAAGAAAAATGAGTGAAAGAGCGAGAGAGAGAGAGAGGGAGGGGGGGGGATGGAAAATAAACGAGAAAGGGCAATAAATAAGTAAATACATACATCAATAGATAAGTAGCAATAATAATGATAATAATAATAATATGTTTTCAGGCATGGCATACGCTCTACTGGCCGGCCTCCCTCCAATCGTGGGTCTGTACATGGCTTTCTTCCCCGTCCTCATGTATGCTTTCCTTGGCACCTCCAGGCACTGCTCTATAGGTGAGTCAGGGAGAGAGAGAGAGAAATGGAGAAAAGAGTAGGGAGGAGTAAGTTGTTCTGTGTGTTGAGAGAGAGAGAGAGAATGTGTGGTTCTGTTCATGATCTTTTGTTTTGTTTTTGTTGTGTTCTTCACTGTTTAGTTTGGTAAGTTGTTCAATGAGTGACCGAGGGAGGAACTATCAATACTAATGCTTGTACTTTAATCACCTTCTTCACCCCCATCTTCGGCGGCCCCTTCAGGAACGTTTGCTGTGGTGTGCCTCATGACGGGGAAGGTGGTGGGGGACCTGGCGACCAGTCCTGACGAAGCCCAACCACCAGCCACAACCGACGCCCTCCTTCACAACGCCACCAACATCACCACATACACACCCATACAAGTAGCAGCGGTGGTGGCTCTCATGAACGGGATAGTGCAGGTCGGTGTGTGTGTGTGTGTGTGTGTGTGTGTAAGAGAGAAGTTGTGTGTGTGTGTGTGTGCAAGGGGAAGTAACTGTATATGTGTGTGAGGAATGCTGTAATCATATGTAAATATGTGTGTGTGGGTATGTATCTAAACTTTTGTATTGATACTGTCTTTTACTTTCTGTGTGATATTAATAGCCTATGTATTGTTTGTTATCTTCCAGTAAGCTTCAAAGGTATGTACAGTATATTCTGAAAAATATATTAACCATGTCACTTGTGTGTGGTTCGTACATTACAGATAGTGTTGGGAAGTCTGCAGCTTGGGTCGTTGTGTGTGTTTCTGTCTGACATGTTGGTGTCCGGCTTTACAACGGGGGCAGCAGTCCATGTACTCACTTCTCAAATCAAGTACCTCTTTGGCATCCAGGTTGTACGCTACAGTGGCCCTTTCAAGATCATTTATGTGAGTATTATGCAGCCCGTAGGAGTTTTATGTTGATATGAGTTGTAACAAAGTGTGTAGGATTAGTATGACAATTTGAATTCTTTATGGCTGTATCAGTGAAATATCTGTTAATTCATTTTAGTTCCTTGAGTGGAAAAAAATTAATATAAGATGTACTCAAGTGTGTACAGTATTTGGGTACACATTCAACATTTAGAACCCCTTCGTTTGACTGTATCCAATGAAATGTGTGTATGTGTGTTTTGCAGACATACCGTGACATCATCAAGCAGATCATGTTTTCCAACCCTGCTGCCATGGTCATCTCAGGACTCACCATCGGTACAATCTCCTTCAACAACGAGGTCCTTAAGGTAATTGATATATATACCATCCTGCAGGTGCCTGGTGCTGTAGTATGCTGACCTGTTGTATATCTAGTATGATATTTATGTATACTGTACTGTACTATATAAAAATGATGGACAGCTCTCTCTTAGGAAGTTATGAAAGAATATCGGTGGTGTTGACATGGTACCAGTAAGATGACTACAGAGAGTCTACAGGTTCTTGGGCAGTAGCTGAATGTTATGAAAATGTCCTCACTGATTATAATGTTGTTTTACTTATTCTGTCTCATTGGTGTTGTCGTACTCATTCTGTTTGATAATGTTATCTTACTTATTCTGTCTCTTTATGCTACTCTTCATCACGCAACCCCAGTGCTCATTGGTGCCGTGTTTTCCCTTGACAGCCGTATTTCCGAACCAAAACCAAGATTCCCATCCCCATCGAGCTAATGGTAGTCATTGTTGGTACCGTCGCTTCATACTTTGGTCAACTCAACGACAACTTTGACATCAGGATCGTTGGAGTAATTCCCACAGGGTGAGTTAAGTCAATGTCATCATCATCATCATGCAAATATAAGGTACCAATCAGACTATTTCTTTATTTAAAGATTGACAACGGACAGGGCTTAGATTCATACCTATGCTGACTTGATACTGTCACACGCCATAGAGCATTTATTTTTATTCACTGTGTCGTATAATATAGCAGCACAGTGAGAATAATAAGGCTCTGAAGCAAAGTATCAGTGCCATGCCAGTGTGAGTTTGAGTCACAGGTCTCCCTGGTTAGGGAGATGTAGTGATTTCCTGTAACCTGAAGGGGCTATGTGGTCTTGTACAGTATATAAATTCTCACTAAGTATACTGCATCTCTGCTCTTTTACTCTTCCTCCAGGATTCCCACTCCCACACCCCCGCCCGTGGAGCTGATGCCAGTGGTGTTGATGGATGCGACCATCATTAGTATTGTTGCGTACACTGTGTCCTTCTCCATGTCCAAGATCTTCGCCAAACGCCACAACTACAATGTTGATGCAACGCAGGAACTTTATGCCCTGGTCAGTCAGTCATTGGTGGTGGGAAAGGGAGGGAAGAAGGCATCAACACTTGGGATGGCTATATACTGAAGGGTGTTTTCCAAGCATATACTGTACCCTGGGACAAATGTTTTTTTTTACATAGGTTGAAAGCTTCAACAAAAGTACAGTACATGTAGTTACATTATGTGGGTGTGAGTGTCATAAAATTCCTTCAATACCATCAACACTTTAACTGTGCAACCATCTCATGCTTGAATGATGATGGCATATAATCTGTAAGTAAACGTCTATGGTTATGAATGGCTTTGCTTAGTGGATCCGTTAACTTTTCTTCTTCCCCAAACAGGGCGCCAGCAATGTGTTTGGGTCGTTCTTTGGATGCGCTCCCATTGCCGCTTCCTTGTCTCGCTCACTCATCCAGGAGGCCGTTGGAGGCGTCACACAGATCACGTCCTTCATATGTTGCAGCCTCATTCTTCTCGTCTTGCTTTTCGTTGGTCCAGTTTTTGAGACTCTTCCTAATGTGAGTGTTTTGTAGCAAGCATTGTGGTATTCCATACTTTACTGTACATATATTTGTATATATAGTACAGTACTGTGCATTAAATAATTAATCTTTGTGATGAAAAATATTAATTATGCATATACAGTACAGAATCCTGCAGGTACAGTAGTTCGGTTTATTTCTTTGCCGTACATTAGGTCATCAATCTCTGTGGTTGTTCTAAAGGGGATATTGGTGTACTGTATAGGGATGTTGTTGTAGTAGATGGCTCTAAAGATGGACTTATTTGCAGTGTGTGTTGTCATCAATCATCGTGGTGGCTCTGAAGGGAATGTTCATGCAAGTGAAGGAGCTGGCTAAGATCTGGTCAATGTCCCGTGTTGATGCCATCATATGGATCGTCTCGTTCCTTGGTGTGGTGGTCATTGATATCGACTATGGATTAGCACTGGGCATCATTGCCTCGCTGCTGGTCCTCCTCTGCCGCACCCAGCAACCCAAGGCCGCCTGCCTCGGCCACGTCCCCAACACCGACCTCTATCTCGATGTCAACAAATACTCATCGGTTAGTCCCAAATACTCATTAATTAGTTCTAAATATTTATTGGTTAGTCACAATATTTACCTCTATTTCATTGTTAACAAATACTCATCGGTTAGTCCCGACACTGACCTCAATCAAAGCTATTAATAGACTGATTGGTTCATTATGTCTTGGGAGGAAGTAAGTTATCACTCATTGAATGACTGGGTTTGTGTTGACAGGCTGAGGAGGTTGCTGCGGTAAGCATCTTTCAGTTTGGTGGTCCGCTACACTTTGCCAACACCGAGTACTTCCGCACCCAGCTCACCACACTCACCGGCCTCACCCCTTCCAAAATTGCCTCCAACCGGGAACTCCTCCAGAAGCACCAGCTCTCTGCTCCAGACCTCACCAATCAATCCAACAAGGTACTATAAGATCAAGAGTTAAATCTCATAGTTACATCCAAGGGACTTTCATTTTTCTTGTCTGTTAGATTATTTGTCTTTCTCTGTGTGCATCTCGTATGATACAATAATTCAGACTGTGTGGTCCCTTTTGAATTTATTATGTAAGGTATTATGATATATATTTCCAGGAACCACATGGAAGAGACAGACATTTATTCATTTCCTGGAACCTCATGTAAGAGACAGATGTTTACGATATACTCTATTATGTGGTTTTTTTATTTGCAGGAATCCAACGGGAGTAGCAAGTCAGACATCAGTGACACCAGTACCAAGAGTGCCAGTAAGATCATCCAACTCTTCAGGTCCAGGAACAACAACAAGGGGGAGAAGGATGCCAAACATGTCACCATCTCTCTGCCGGTCAGTCCTCCATGATTAACATTACTCTATGTCTGTCTATGTGTTTGTCTGTCTATCTATATTTCTGTCTCTCGTCCGTTTGTTAAGTTCAACACTGTGTACTTAAATTGTCCTCTCTCTCTCTCTCTCTCTCTCTCTTTCTCTCTCGCTTTCTCTCTCATATTGACACCTGATAATTCTACACTTCAAAGGCAGAGACGTAAGATGATGTGTTTATTGCAGGAAGTGAAATATCTGGTGATAGAGATGAGCAGTATAAGTTACCTTGACTCCAGTGGCTGCAACCTTCTCACTCAACTCTACAAGGAGTATAAAGCAGCTGGAATAGTTCTCTGTCTGGCTGGACCTTCTGGTATGACTTGTTTTTTACTCTAGTTTTCATCATTCACTGTATTGTAGTGTGGTGTATGATTGTGAGTTTCTGAGTACAAAAATTTATAAATTCTGCAATATTGATCATTTCAATACCTACACTCAGCCACATTACACAGTTGTATCCAATACCTAACATAACTTAATAATTTGCTCATTTAAATACCCTTACCCAGCCATATCTCTCGGTCGTGTCTTGCATCCAACATATAACAAACATTTTTTGCTACATTTCAGAGATCGTACTAGACACTCTGGAGGACTGCCATGCCCTGAACGAGATCCCGGGTGAACACATCTTCCACTCGACACACGACGCAGTCACTCTCCTCACCTCCCCGCCACACATCAATAATTCTTGCACCAGGTTATAGCAACTAACTCTCGCAACGGGTATAGTTAGTTAGTACAGCACACGACATAACATTTAAATCCATATATGAAATGGTACAGTACTCAATGCAACAACATATATGCCATGTTATTTCAACACAACATCACATCATACACAACTCAGCATTGTCACACCATTTTATTTCAACACAACATTTTTACACCATATTATAGACAGAACTCGACACACTACATAGACTGAGAGTTAATGGAGTAGTGAGATCTCAGAGCCTTAATTGATATCCTAGTGCCATAATTTCTACATGTACATTCATAGTCTAGGGTTCTGTCACCTCTCTTATTTGGCATTGAACTGCGAGAATGAAACTTGATTATTTTTTCGGTGTGACCGTGGGTAGTATGCAAGAATATCCGTGGTATTGACAATGGCATGTATACCTGAGGACCAAGGAGGGCTTCCCCGTGACAAGTATGATCATTCAGAAACCATAGATAATACTTGACTCGCCTGCTGCCTTTTTTGAAGGGATATACTGTAATATGCAATTGGTTTCTTTTGAAGTTTTGAATTACATTGTTTTTTACTCATTACAAATAAGGGTGCCTTGTAGATTTTTAATGAGAAAGAAAAGCAGAAATTTTACTGTATATATTTACTATAAAGTGTATTTTGCAGTATCAATTATGTATCTAGAAAAATATTTAGACAGGGAGCAGATAATAGTCTATACTACTGCCACAAGTGTATTTATTTATGTACAGTGATTATCTGTCAAGTAAGTCACGAGATGAGATATTATAATACTGTACATACATTCACAGGGTTTATATATTAATGTACTGATTGTTCTGTCTGTACATTCAGGTTTCTTAAGGAGGTAATACATTGTTGGCAAATATAGAGCAAGTGATTCCTCAAAATTATTCCAAGAAACAGGCTGTACTGTACCTTAATTAAATTACAGTAGTTGATTTAGTCTGTTTCTTCATGTAGTCTGGAGGTATCAGTCAGTAGCATCCAACTTTTCAAAAGGATTTTATCTCCTCCTTAATGTTTAATTCTACCATTTATAAGATCAGAATTTTGCAGCTTAGGGCGGTATACAAGATTATCGGTGTTGTTAACAATGGCATGGTACCAGTACCAAGCTAATGTCACCACCATGAATGTTCTTGAATATGGCCCTTAGTTTGACACAGCTGAAGTGCCTTAATTAGTCATGGTGCTCACAAAACTGAAGGCTGTACACAAAGAAACAAAATTTACAAGGTAGACTGACCATTAGGTTGTTTTGTATATGATCATATTTTTACATATACTGTATTAAATTAAAATATGCCATATACCCTGATGATATGGAGCTGTACATTGTTCTGACAGTCATCCTCTTGTCTATCTATGACATTTCTCTCGTGTTGGAATATTTTTTTAATGATCTTTCTCAGATCCTTTGGTAAAGTGAATTATTGTTTGTCATTGAAATTCTATGTGTTAATTCATTACAATTCTTCTATAACGGCCAATAACCTGTAAATGTGAATGGCTTCATTGCTTCATTTTTGTACTGTACTGCATTTCCAGCCCATCTTAGATACAGAATCATACCCTAAATACTGTACTAGTTATACAATGTGTGTAATACACTCTTTAAATACACAACAACCAGTCTGGCCACTGGATGTTAACTCTTTCTTCACACACACACACACACACACACACACACACACACACACACACACACACACACACACACACACACACACACACACACACACACACACACACACACACACACACACACACACACACACCAGTCATAGGGCCATATACTGTACAAGAACATCAGCGGTGTTGGTGATGCCTTGGTATAGGTACGATGGCCTGGCATAGTGTGTTTAGAGCCTTCGTACCAACACCATGCCATTGTAAACACCATCAGTGTTCTTGTGTATGACCCCTAGTATTATTTCTACCCTACGTGCAATATGCTTGTGAATTGATTTAATATTATTACTCAACTAAATTATTACATGGAATATACATAGCCACTAATATCTCATATTTTAACAGTACAGGGTATAATATATATATATAGAGAGAGATTGATGCATACAGTATTTATTTTGTGTGATGTTTTGTATATATGTAAAGTGATATATGAGCTGTGCTCCATATTTTCACAAAGTAGAATTATACTTTATATGCAACTAATAGCTATACTGTTTAACCTTTTAATAATGAAGAGTGGATGTGTGTCTAAAATATATATAGCCAGCAAGTAATTATTGTAACTCTGTATTGCATTTCAAGATTACAGTTAATTAGATGCAAGAAATGTGCCTCATTGATGCCAGACACAATATTTCAATGCCCACACATGGTACAATAATCATCATCAATATTATCAATTACCCTCTTTGATATGGAACTAGTGGTTGATTACTTCAGCCATTAATTCTTTCCACACACTGGCTATTTTTTTGGCAAGCTGTTAAGGGGTACAGTAGAAGTGGGTACAGTACGTGTGATAAAGTAGCTAAAAGAGGAATGCCTAGGATTGCGTATATTTTTAGTATCTGCTATTTTTAGTATCAATCACCAGAGCATTCCCTCCCACTTTTCTTTTGTTTGTTTTTATTTTGTTTATTTTGTGTGAATCCCTATACACTCGATCAGCGGAGTATCCCCCCCCAACGTTTTTTTTTATTTGCGAGTCCGTGTGACACCACGAACGAACGACACGCAGCAACACGAACGAACGACACCGATCCCGGCTGACTATCGAGGCAATCCCCACCAAGTAAGCGAGTGAACAAGGGTGATAAAATTCACTCTTTCCGAATATACCCATTAAAATAACCAATTACGTGAACTAACCCTCCCTTTTGTCTCGGATACTTTAGTGCTGATTGAGTGTACAGTTGACTACAGTTAATTTAATAACTAGACTTATGGCCATATTCAAGAACATGGTGTGGTACCGGTATGATGGCTCCATAGACAAACAACAGAGCCGTCATACAGTACCACATCATCGTATACACAACAGGTGTTCTTGAATGCCGCCCTTAGTGCTGTTAGTCTTTCCCTTGAGTTACGTTGAGTATATAAGTTTTAAATCCTTAGGCTTAGTTTGAGGGCTAATGATTCCTTCAAACTATGCCACAAAACTGATCCCCGAATAGTAATGACTTAAGTTGTCTGTTTCCTAGCATAGTTTGGAGGAATTAATCTGTCTTTGATCTTTATAAATTTACATTGGATATCAAAGGCTTATTTTTATACTGTATAGCAATTAGAGGAAGCTAGAGGTTACCCTTAGCCTACATCACATCCACATGTTAACATAACTTACATTAAGTTTATTTTGTACTATAGCATAATGCCTTTTAATGATTATGATAGTACTGTACTGTAGTTGCATAGGAGATTTATTATTTGTAGTAGTGTATCTGACTTTGCATATACAGTATATTATTTATTTGAACTGTGGTGTATAGAATATTATCAGTTCTGTAAGCCTTTCATAAACTCAATAAAGGTATTGTTTTATTAGTCTATTTCATTGGGATTCACCTCTCTTCTATTTTACTGTATACTAATTTTATGCTATGTATTGTACTGTATAATTATAGTGCATAGTTTTTATTCAGTAGTATTTACATCCAATTCAGTACAATATTTTAGAAATGAAAAGTTGAAGAAGAGATCAATTGTATTTGAGAGTGAGATGAGATGAAAAAGGAAGGGAAAGTAGGAAAGGAAGGGCAGAAGGGAAGAGAAAAAGAGAGGAAGAGGATGGGATCGAGAAATAGAGTAGGAAGAGGAAGGGAAAGTAGAAGAGGAGGAAGAAGGGAGAGAGGAAGAGGAAGGGAAAGTAGGAGAGGAGGAAGAAGGGAAAGTAGGAGAGGAAGAAAAAGGGAGAGGAAGGGAAAGTAGGAGAGGGAGAAAGAAAGAGGAAGGGAGATTAATTAAGAGAGATGAGTATAGGCTACTGAACTTATAAAGAGAACACTTATTGGGGTCAAATTTGAGAGCTAATGATAACAAGTACATGTATTTATTTGAAATACGCGCGTTAAATTTCCCTAAAACCAATAATTTGACAGAGCATTCATATTGTACATTATAAAGGATTTGATAGTAGAATTCAATCCCCTTCTCGTTAATGTCAATGATCATTGACAGTTTCTGTTATTTATTATTCTGAGAAGACTAATCATTTTGAAATATACCCTTTATATTTATACTTAAAATAGGTGTAATTAAAAAGCTCAATAAAAGTAATAATAAAAGTGAGCATACTTAAAATTTCTTAATTTAACTTACCCACTCTGAAGGTACTGCGGCCGAACCGCAAACCCAGCAGGTTTGTACCGTGTCACACTGTGCGGCACGCCGCACGTATATCACCATTCTGCGGCGGAACCGCATAGTGTGACAACGGCCTTATAGGACCGATTAGTCGTAATTCTAGATATCAAATGTATTATTTTCTATAGCTAACACGCTTGAAAAATAATTAAAAGTCATTCTAAGGAGTTAGTTAATTAAAAAACAGTGCATCTCTACTTTCAACATTAGAAATTAAAAGAGTCTAATAGCATAGAAGAGACCGCCTTTTTCTGATCCCTTTATCATTCTGCTGCCGGGGAATATATGAGATTGGGTTAGGTTATGAATGATATATACTTAGCATACTTGAAATAGTTTAAAAGGCCAGGAAAGACGGTATAACAATAATAATAATAATAGTAATGTACTTTAGGTTTGACAGTATAAGGAATGGAATAGCATGACTGATCCCTTCTGTTGTGGCTGGATCCCCTTCAGATTGTTGGGTTCATAATATTCCTTCACTTATACACCACTGGAGGCTGACGAAACAATCTACATCATAACTCCTGTGTGAAACCAGTCAAAATACAACCTATAACCATGGCCGAGGAGGAATTTGTGAGTATGAGGAGGAATATAAGTGTCTTGGGAGTAGTTATGGAGTATGTAGTGGTAAATAAGTAGATAATAAGAGGTAATAATGATGTAATATAATGTCGGCTTCACTACAGCTGTCCTCCCCATGCTGGTCTAACGTTACGAGAAATTATTTTATTTACCTATTTTAATGATGTTTGGGTTCCTTGATGTAGACGTGGCTAGTGTTCCTGTCATCATTAAAGGGTGTAGCATGTTGTGGGTAGACTGGAGCACACGTAGTCCTTCAGAATCTGTCATACAACACATCCATGTAGTCTCAAATGGAGGGATTATGGGTAAATAAAATAACTAACTAACTTATATATTGAAAGAATTGCTGTTATCGTGTACGGATTCTGTTTTCCTGGGGCAAACTGGAGCACACGTAGTCCTCCAGATTCTGTCAATACAACACAACACACATCCATATACTATAGTCTCATATGGAGGGATGCCTTTTTCCTGGATAGCTTGTAGGAATAATAAATCTCCAAATTTTTCCAAGTTATTTGCTTCCCTTAATGCTTCAAAGATGTAGAGTCCCCTTGGCACATAACAGAATCTTGTACTACTTTTCCTCCAACTCTGTAACGTTAAGGGGAAAATTGTTGATCCCCCTTTGACGAATTCTCCCCTTAATTATAATGACTGGCCAGGGGGGCTGATTTTATTCTCTGTGATTACGAGCCATCCCACTACATGGCAAATACATACACAGATGCCAAGAATCATCAAAACACTAAGTTACTATAGTCTATCCCATCCTAGCTTGCAATTGGAGCCTAGCTGTATTTTTAATGCTCGTCTCTGATTGGTCAATATCTCCAGGCAACCTCCGTTCACGCTTACCTTTCCCATACCAAAACATTGCATTTCTCCGAGGTACACTTTTTTGTTTTTTTCTTGATGCCTCACTTATTTCGCTTAATATCTACTTGGCACTTTGGTATCCTGACAGAATAATGATAAAGGATTACTTTTATCGTGAAAAAAATATCCATATCATTAAAAATATACGATTAAATACGAGTTAAACTGAAACCAGTAGCTAAAAATGTTTATACAACTTTTTTTATATGCCGATATTTATTTATAAATATTACGCTACCATGATTAAAAATGGGTGGATGATGTAGATAAAATCCTCCTGCATGTCATGGTGGTATAAGATTGTAGATAAGACAGAAATTATTGCTGGAAACGTAATTTTAATGCCAAGATGGAACGCATTAATGTTTTTCCCATTGATTCTTAACTTCGATATATGATCGTTCGATATATGATCACCTTTTTGAGAACCTAACCCGATCCTAAAGCGGGGGACACCTGTACTCTAAAACCTGTAATTGAAATTTTGGTTTTGCTACAAGACTATTGAAAAGGAAGTACAGTACCATACCCATTCACAGGCATGTAAACATGATTAATATTTCTTTTCTTTATCACAGATATTTGACCCCAGTCTCAAAAAGAAAAAGAAGAAAAAGACTGGTTTTAATCTGGATGCAGCGATGTCTGAAGGCAGCACCACTTCCCCAGCTCCAGAGTCTGCCCCGACGCCAGAGAATGGGGAGGTGCAGGAGGTGAAGGAAGGAACCCCAGAAATGGATGGTTAGTGGCAGTTTGATATTATTTTTATTATTTATATAATTGTAAATTTTATCATTATTATTATTGTTACTAATTGGAATGAGTGAAATACCCACACTACAGAAAAATTAAAAACAAATTCACAGTAGCAGAAGAGAATTCACTGCATGTTTATTGTCATCCAAAGTGTTATTGTTTGCAGTCTAAACAATGATGTGTACTGTATTGCATTTAAAGTAAAGCATTGACAGAGTGAACTAAAACTGTTCCCACCACTATGTTGCAGACATGGAGATGTTTGGAAAGAAGAAGAGCAAAAAGACCAAGAAGAAACCCTTCAACCTGGACGAAATTACCGACGCCCTACCCGACAGCAACGCCAAGGAGGCCGGGGCGGGGGAGGAGGGTGGGGAGAAGGAGCAAGCACCTGCCACCATGTCCGCTGAAGTCGACTCCTTTGACCTCGAGATGGACTTCAGTAAAGCGAAGAAGAAGAGGACCAAAAAGAGACCAGGACTTAAGGAACTCATCACAAAGGAGGAGATCGTGGGAGATGGAGATGACAAGGAAATTGGTGAGTCTTCCATTTATATTCTCTATTTTATAATTATTTCATGATAAATATAACATAGAATGCATTCCTTCCCTATATTATAATTATTGTTCCATTATATTTTTCTTCTTCCCAGAAATTAATTGTAAATAGGTCATCGTCTCCCATTATTCCAGGTCGTCTTTCCCATATTTACCATTTTAGATAGTCTCTCTTCCATGCCTTTCCATTTTTTCAATATCACTACTTGGGTTGAACCAGTAGTGAATATGTATGTGGTGTGTGAACAAAAGGTGACCATTTTTCACCTTTTATGAATATGATTATATGTTATCTGTTGCACTATTAAGACAAAAGAAGGTCACAGTTCATAGACTTATTTTGTTCAAACCACAAGGTACGAGAAAGTGTACTGTATAGGTTTCCCCAGTCTTGTCTTCTGTGACCTTCTTGCTGTTGTGTTATGATTGGTGGTTCCGTTCAGCTGCCAACTGTTCCATCTCTGCGGGTTTATATTGTATTTTATAGGCCCCATTGGGTGTCCCAGGAAATATGTGCAGGACTTGAAAATTTTGTTTATATTTGTGAAAGTTTATGGATATAATTTGCAACATAGGTTTACAGTTAGGTTATGATGGAGAAAATAGCTGTCAAGAGATGAGGTAAAGATCAAGGTGTCGTGTTGAGTGAACTTATTCCCGTTTACAATATTGACTCATAACCACGATACAATATGACATCTTTTTTATGTCATTTATTTGCTTAGAATATGCTAAACAAATGAGGGTATGTACATTTCTCTTGGGACACCCTTTATGTATTCCTCAGTGTTGCCTGGCTCTTTCTTAATTGTGCCTGGATGTTCTTGCTAGTACAGCATCACTCAGGCTCGTCATTGAAGATTCGGTCCTCTTCTTGGAACAGCTGAATACAATCAATAATTTCTTTTATGGTTTTAGTGTTCAGAAATTTGAAGCGGCTGTTCCATTGCATGTTTTAGAGTAATGGGTTGCCTCCAGTGTTCTAGAAATATACCCCTTAAGGGACCAGGAAAGTAGTTAGCAGATTCGAGGTTACTGAAGTCTCCAAACTATGCCAGGAAACATACAACTTGGCTACACTGAGGCCAATGTGTTTCTTGGTGTAGGTCAGACAAATCAGCAGCCTCCACCTCTCTGACAACAACACAGACCACTTAGAAGAACCTGAGTGTGCTATCCATGTGATCTGTATGGAAGGGCATTGATGACTCTTTGCTGTACTGTATTTAGTTATTCATGTTTCTGGACTACTGTGCCATGCTTCACAATTAAGAATTATTTTTCAGATGGAAGCAAGCTTTCTTTTTTACATATTTTTTAATGTATTGTATTGACTTTGTATTTTTTTATGTATATAAAAAATATATATTTCATAACTATTCAAAAAAATATTCTTAGATTAGGTATAGTTTGGCAAAGCATAGTGGTATGTAAGTCGGCATGTAATTTCAATGGGGTCTCTCTGAGGCTGAAACATCAAGTCCACAGTGACATGTTTGACAGCATAAAACTGTACACTGTATTGTCATATCAGTCTGGTTGAATTCTGGCTGCTTGTGGTGATTCCTCAAACTTCAATTGTTATCAGAATGTATAGAACTGCACTAAATTAAACATCCATTAGAATCTGTCCAGTACAGTAAACCTGAATTGGACTGTCTCCCTATTAACCGGGAAAAGTCTAGATGGTGGCTTTACTGTACGAGAATTTTTGTAAACCAGACAAGTGGACTTTACTAGGTGGGATGGAGAAAGTATTGAGAGTGTATGAGTGAGAAGGCAATTAGTATTGAGTGTGGGGTGATTGAGAGGGTAAAACGTAATACATTGAGGTGGTTTGGACATGTAGAGAGAATGCAAGGTGAGGAGTTTGTAAGGAAGGTGTATGGAAGTGAAGTTGTGGGACCTGGTGTGAGAGGCAGACCTCCGGTTAGATGGCTGAATGAGAGTGAAAGAGTATGTGAGGGAGAGAAATATGAGGGGCAGAGCAGAGTTGGACCAAGTAAGGAGGGAGTGTTAGAACAGGGAAAGCTGGAGACTCTGCCGTGACCACCCCTTTGGGGGGAGGTGTAGGAGCTATAGATAGATAGACAGACAGACAAGGAGTTGCCCTAGTTTGTCTGGTTAACTTAGGGATTACTTATGTGTGAGTTCTTAAGTGTTCAATGTACTTAATGCATTTAGTGTAGGGCTGCACTGGTAAAAGTTCAGATAATGCATACACTGATAATTTAATTCCACTTTGCACAGACAATTTCATGTTTATCTTTCTTCTGTTTTGCTTCCTTGTGCCCTCATGTTTTAAGAAATTTTATGATATGTATGTCAGTGTTAATATATGATGTGCTTGCTTCTTGAAAAGATATCTAATTATCTCTGGACAAAATAATATCATAATACATTAATGTCATGAAGGAGAGGGTTAAGACTTAACATGAAATAGGTACCCATCTCATCCCATTTCCTAGGTTGCTTGCATTGATAGTAGAATTAATATTGTATATGTTTATTGTATAATTTTCATGAATATGTATGTTGATAAATTTAATCGATGTACAGTAATCTATACTGTTTCCCACAACTGTACTCATTCTGTGTTGCATGGTTAGCCTTTGAGAGATGATAACTAATGCCATAGTTTAGTAAGACTATGAACTATAATCCCCTCCAGCACCCATACAAAGGGTTGTTCAATCCATCACCTTCTTGGATGTCATTGTCAAATCTTATTGCATAAAATGCAGAGTGTGCAGGTAACTTCACATGTTTCCTTTAAACCATATATCTGGTGTACTTTTTTATAAAGTTTTGGCATTTTATTCCTTTTTTGCTTCCTTGTGATGACAACCAAGGGATGATCAACCCCTCTGTAAAGGTGTGGGATGTGTATGGTCCAGTATATTCAACGTGTGTGATGAGGCCTCACAAACTTGACTATAACCCACTGATGGCAAGGCACAGTTTATCAAATCTCCACTTTAGCTCTTACGATCTTGGATGATGCCACTCGGGGTTTTATTGCATCCAACTTCGTGTGACTTGACAGACCAGAAATGGGAATCATGAGTGCAAGAGTATCGTTAACTACTGTGTACCGTAGTCTCTTATTTTGTAGCTGATAGTAAAAGTCTACAGTTGATATCATAAGAGGTTGGTATCTCGTATGTACATATTTGGCTAATGCATGATTCATAACATGAGTTTAGTTCTGACCATGTATGGTTAGCCTTTATGATACCACCTGCAGAAATTTATATTTGGCTTGGAGATGAAAAGACTACAGTATTGAAATTAACACTCAGTCTTAGAAAGCACAAAACTTTACACTGGCTTGTACTATTTTCTGAATCCGAAGAAAAGTGATGACACTGAGTGTTAATTTAATTTTGAATGTGTGACCAGTAGAAAGATGTCGATCATAGTGAGTAGGAATCTCCCTCTAAATATGGTCCGATGAAGATGTACTTTCAGATTTGGCAAGCGATGGAAGTCGGGGGCCAGGCCTGGTAAATATAGAGGGTGAGGAATTAATTGAGCCCACAAGCATGTAGTGATCATGGCAGGGGTGCAGTCATTCTTCTGGTACTCTGCCAAAAGGCTTTTTTGCATTATTATTAATAGTGTTGGAAACACCTGATGTTTGTCATCTCTATTTGGCCTTTGTGAGTGTCTTATTGCTGTTGTGGTTCAACAGCAGACCATGCTGGATATTCCAGAAGAATATGGCATCTCCTTGTCAACAGAAAGTTTTGCATGTATAATGCAGGGAAGGAGGATGCCCATGGGGCTGCTACTCATACTAAAGACAGTATAAAACAGTGCCATACTGAGCAAATTGGTGGTGTGTGTCTATTGATTGTTGGCCTGTTGTCAGTCAGAGTGGAAGTGTGGTGGCAGCTTCCCTGGGTTGCTTATCACCCACACACTCCTTACTGCTTCTGCCACACCTGCACCCTCACCTCCATATCTTCACCTCCACACACACACATACCATATCACTTTTGCATACATCCCTGCTGTACCTGCATCCATACCTCCACACCACAACACAGGCCTATATACACACATCAATGCACCCACACAACCCAACCATGCACTATACTTCCATTCACAAATACACGTACTGTACACAGATACAGATGACTCGGTCACACCACCCTTTTCCTTTATTACATCATTACTTATCACTTTTTTCAACCCCTTTATTATATCTATCTAGGGATAATCACATGTATGAATAACCAGTAGTCATTATTTTTGTGGACCATATGGTACCACAAAATAAGTTGAACGAATTTCAAACCAAATGCACACAACTTTATTTGCTATTCTTGCCTGATTGTTTAAGGTGACTGATCTGCTGTTGTAAACTGAAGGGGTACAGAATCCTCCACTACTTGCCAGAAAACAGAATCCCTCCATGTGAGACTAGGGGATGTGTTTTTTGGCAGAGTTTGGAGGGCTGACTAGCCTCTTATTATGTCCACAACAGATTACATCCCTTAAGAAAGTTGTTGTGCGTACAATGAACACCAACACCACTTGAGGATGAACCTTTATTGACTTTCCATTATTTTCATATTTTTTGTGAGATAACAAAGGTTCCTCATATGGTATTCATTTTATGCATATCTGTTTGAGAATTCTACTTTACAGCAATTGTCTGTCTGTTCCATTTTATTGAAGTATCTTTTCACTCTCTAAAATATATATACAGTATAAAGTATGTGAGGTTTGCATGAACTGGTTTTAAGTCCAGGTCTACGAAACTGGACTGTACTCGACTTACAAACTTCATTCCTCAGATTACATTTATGTAATATGAGTAACTTTATAACTCATTGAAAAAATTAGGTTTTTGGGCCATGTGCATTAAATAATAATCCATGGACTGGGTATTGACAATGACCTTTACACTCTGGGACTAAGATTTGTGTCTGTTACCTGCAGAAATCACTGTAGTCACATGGCTTATCTTTAAGGTTTTTGTTTCTATTTTACAAAGCAATCTTGGCTCTCAGGTTCACTTGGCTTTCACTCCAGAGTAGTATATGAATGATGAAAATTGTATCCACATTGCAGCACAGGTCAAACTATTACACTGAGCTCTGATGGCAGCAGTCATGATGTTAGTCATAGAGTATACACTAGCTATGTGGAGCCATCACAAAGGTCGTTGTTATTGCCCATCCTAATGACTGTTATTGAATGTGGCCTTCCGTCTTGACCTTGTAATATGTATTGCACTACAGTAAATTATTATGCAATACCAAGAAACAGATAACCTCATTTTATTCGTAGAGGATTTATTTTGCAATATATTAAAATTGGGAAGTTAAAAAATATTAAAGCAGTCTCATGAGGGTAGATAACTATATTGTATGTTAGTCTGAGTTTGTGAGGGAAGAAAAAAGATTGATTTCATGTTGACTACCAGGTGTTTGCCAGATTCCTCCCCAGTTACACATCTTAATTATCATATTCACCACCCAGTTCATGATCCACATACTCAATTCATTGCTTTTACAGTTCAAATACCATGATTGCTGTGTAGTTCAGCCATAGGTTACCAAAATTTCATTTACTAGCAGCTGTGTAGTCGTGTTTATATCATCTGGTGCTTAAATTAATTGTGTATGACTGAGAAATTGGCCCCAAGTACTTGTGGAGACACAGAAGCAGATATGTATACAGTTAATGTATACAGAAAGTTCCTACCCACTCTGGATAGATGATTAGAGGTACGGCATACTGTTGATTTTACACAGTGGGGTACTCTATTGTATACAACATCTACACATTTAGCTGACCCTCGTGTCAGTAGCTGTGTCAGCAACATGGAAGAGTGTATACAGAATTGTCAGCTTGTCTTAGTTCCATTTATCCATTCAGTGTGGGCAAAAACTATGGCTTCACCTCATCAGTAGTACAGTATCCTGTTCATTACTCAATTTGACAATATTGATCTGAAAAAAGGGATGCGTGTTTCAGCATGTGTGTGCGTGAGAACACACACAGAGAATGAGAACTGGCTTTTTGAGGCATGATTAGTTATTAGATACAGCGCATTCGGATATACATTATATATTATGTTTTTGCTGCATAGTACAGTATTCATTAATGATAGTGACATAATGAATCACTATTGTATTTGTACAGTACAGTACCAGTAAGGTATTGTATTGTATTCATGTATTATTGTCAGCATAAGTTGTATCTTTTCCCGTCCATGTTTTAACCCATACTGTGAAGAGTTTTGAGACCCTGACCAATTTACACATTGAATTTGATTTATCTAAAAACAAAACTGCATGGAGGGTACAGTATTCCTTTAAGGGATAATGTTTTGTTGGTGAATTTAAGGGCTCCTTGATTCCTCCAAACTCAGCCAAGAAACAGATGACCTTAATGTTACTAGTAGGGGATCAATTTTGTGGCATAGTTTGGAGGAGACCCTTTGCCCTACAAGTAAATATTATGATGAAGGCCAGGAAGAGCTAGAAACCTGTACTGACATATGTAAAAGAAATCAACCTGTACTTCTGAATTCTTTTGGATTATACCAAATAAGAATTATACTGTGGATATGTTTAACACTAAAGTGATGTCAAACTTTATTTTTTTCACACATGCCCTCAGAGGAATCTGTTGTGTGTGAAGAGATTCGAGGTAAGAATTTACAGCTACATTGTCTTGTTGTTGTTATTTTTGCTTATGCTGGGTTTTGAGTTCTTTGGCTTATTTTTGTTTACCGGATTATTTTTGGGGGGAATTCAAGAGTTCTGATGATTGTGTGTGTCTCTTTTACCCTCCCCAGATATCTCTGCTGTAAGTACAGTTCGAATATAAATATTTTGTGAGAATTCAAGAGTTCTGATACTTCTGTGTTTGTCTTGTCTCTGTCCCCTGATATTTCATTTGTATGTACAGTTCCGTTCCCAAAATAGTATCTAGACCCTAATGTCTGACCAAAGCGGATATGAATCGTTGGCCCAGGCTTAAATGGAAACTGCCATGTACAATAAGGCTGGCAGCAGATCGAACACGTCACTTACTTTACCCAGTGTTCCAGAAAGAAGTAGAGTGCACAGCAGGTCTAGATGCTTTATTTGAGGAGCTGATAATTTTTCACTCTTGATGATATTCGTATTTGTTATTTTTTGAGAATGGTCTTTGTTTCTACTTATGTTTCTTTAATTGCCTAATGTGAACCAGTTTTGTTGTTGTTTTTGTTTTGTTTTTCAGCCAAGATTTTGTATGATCAGTTCTTATATTAATCTGCTTTATTATTGTTATATTTTTTTATGTTTGTTGTTTGTAGATATAGGCTCCAGTTCATCATTGTAAACCCAGTGACCCAATTTTAAGTTGCTCTTGGAGGTGATGCTGAGTTGTGCTGTTTGAGGTGCCCAGACAATCCCCATAGCAATTTGAAGTTGATTTTGGACATTGCAGAATTACACACGCCATATACTGTACTGTACATTGCACAGTGTATTGCACAAGCGCTCAACAGGCACCGTATGGCATGTCCCAGCGCATTAAATTTAAGGGAGTGTTGTACAGTATTCTCTTCTGGTCAAATTAGAGGACTACTGATTCTTCCACATTATGTTAGAGCAGACTACTTCAGTGTATGTACATTGTAGGGGATTTGTTTTATGACCTAGTGTTGAAGAATCAGCAACCTTCCATTTTGATTCATAATTGACCAGCCCCTTAAAATAATGAAAATGAAAACTATGTAAGAAGCATCTTTTCTCACCAACCAGACCCTCTGAGTCGGGATATCTTGCCCTATGACATGCACATCATCTCATCATACTATTATCATGTCTTGCAGAGTGTGGCGATGAGTGGGTCGGGAGTGAGCGTGACTACACATATGATGAGCTCCTGGAGCGAGCTTTCAACCAGCTCAGGGAGAAGAATCCAGAAATGGCGACCGGGGAGAAGAAGAAATTCGTCATGAAGCCTCCACAGGTAAACCATATACTGTACCAGGCTAGTTTCAGAGATTACATACCCATTTTGGATCAGAATCATAATTATCTACGTATATGAATTTTTTGTTAATGCATTGGTTCTCTCTGCATGAACCCAAGTGGAAGTTGCGGGTATGTTCCCGAGTGGCGTTGTGAGAAGGCCTCGGAGTTTAGTGGTAAATTTTGTTTTCTGATAGAGGTGCAGAAATTCTGGTAATATTAAATTATGCTATTATATTGTGAGGTTAGTACTTTACTAGGTTCATATGCTTTTATTGGATGATATTTAGTACAACTTTATAAAGGATTTGTAGATGATTCGTTAATATTAGTATTGATATGAGATGTAGGAGGGGAGCAGAAGATAGAAGGATGAATATAATGCTAGATGGTGAAATATTGGATACGGTGGAGTGCATTAAGTATTTGGGGTCAAAGGTGACGGTGGATAGCAAAATAGACAGGTAAAATCTAGAGTAAATGAGGTAGGAAGGGTGCTAGGAGGAATGAATAGGATGTTTGGCTGCAAGTCACTTAGAATGGATGAAAAGAGAAAGTTGTGCGAAGGGATAGCAGTGCCTACTGCACTGTATGGAGCAGAAACATGGAATATGGGAGAAAGGGAGAAGAGAAGGTTGAATGTAGTATGAGATGAGATGTCTGAGAAGCATGTGTGGTGTGTCTTGAATGGACAGAGTCAGGAATGTGGAAGTGAGGAGGAGGACAGGTGTTGTGAGAGTTACCAGGCCGTGCATAGCAGTGTGTGTTAAGATGGTTTGGACATGTGGAGAGAATAGATTGGTAAAGAGGATAAAGTCAGATATGGGAGGTGTAAGGAGGAGAGGAAGGCCACAGTGAAGATGGATGGACACCGTGAAAGGAGCTCTGCGGAGCAAGGTAGAGTGATTGTGCATGATAAAAACGAGTGGAGGAGGGTGGTGAATGCTTGAAGAGTGGACGTGGCTTCACGGTCCTTGGAGGAGTGGCCATGGCCGGCTGAATGCTGGAGGGGGAGTTTGCTGTACCCCTTGTAGTCCCACAAGGAGATGCTTTGTGCAGTGGGGGTTGCTCCCTCCTCCAACAGGGATTAGAGGGGTGTTGAGATGTGAAGTGTATGTAATGGGGGTAGGAGTGAGGTCTACATTTGGGTATTTGTTTCAGAGTGTGTAATGATGAAAGCCTAGTAGAATATAATATTTATGTATGGATGTATATTATCTAATTTGTATTTTAAATATTTGTGACTTATCTGTTTTTTCCTCTCCCTCAATAGGTTGTAAGGATTGGATCGAAGAAGACTGCTTTTGCCAACTTTGCTGAGATCTGCCGACTCCTCCACAGAATGCCCAAGCACGTCCTACAGTTTCTCTTGGCTGAATTGGGTACTTCAGGTAGCACTGATGGTAAGTACCGGTACTGTATTATCATTATTTAAGGTCCTACAAGACAGATACTTTTATTAGCTTCAGGGAATATCATGGACCTGTCATGTTAAAGGGGAGTAAATTTGTTATTTTACTGAGTTTATATTAATATTTTAAATTCTATTTACGATTGTTTGCTAACAATAAATTTTATTACTTTCAGGTAGTAATCAGTTGATTATCAAAGGTCGATTCCAACAGAAGCAGATTGAAAATGTTTTGAGGAGGTGAGTTATAGTCTCATGATGAGTTTAGATGTTAATTTTTCATTTAACTTTTATTCATAGTTTATCACTATTTTTTCAGTATCAGTACTGAGTAACCACACTGATTGATTCAGTTGATACCTAGAACCCTATATGTGATATAACTTTAAGAAGACGTATCTCAATCTGCTACCAATACATCACTCACCATGTGTACTTTTTTCCAGATATATCAAGGAATACGTAACTTGCCACACTTGCCGCTCGCCAGATACCATCCTGCAGAAGGATGCCCGCCTCTACTTCCTCCAGTGTGAGCAGTGCAACTCTCGCTGCTCCGTCGCACCCATCAAATCCGGTTTCCAGGTCAGTATTGCCGACTGTACCATCAAGATTTGGATATTCCTCGATAATGAGGGAGTACTGTACTTTAAGGTTTAGTATAAAGTTTTGCATATATTATTCTTTAACTTGTCTTCTTTCTCTTCCAGGCCGTGGCCAACAAACAACAAAGGCAAGCCATCAGAGCTAGCAAGAATTAGAAAATTGAGTAATATTAAGGATGACTTTTATAAAATGCAAAATGGGACAGAAACATCTTACATGTTGAGATATAATTTAAATGTAAGAACTCTAAGGTGTTTGTGCCCCACCCTATATAAGCATATTATATTATATATACTGGTAAGTAACCGACATTAATTTCTTGACACTTTTGACTCCCAAATCTGTCAGACAGGTTGTATACAGTTCTTTTTTGTCTATTGCTCTATATAGCTAACTGAATATGTCCACAGTGGATACTGTAAGAAACTTGTATGTTGCATCTGTATAGGTTGGCAAACTTTAACCAGTCACTGTTAAATTACACGGCATCTGTGGGAATTACCCTCTCTGGAAAAAAAATATTAAGTTCGCTCAAAAGGTCCAGTTTATTATGATTTAGGTTTGTCTTAAACTTGATTCACCTAAATTTATATATAGAAAAATCATATACATGACCCCATATAAATAACATCATAGGTATTATCCAGGAAGATTTGGCAAAAGTTTGACCAATTTAACAACAGTACAACTTGCAGTATGTCTTACTGATGTTGATATGTTTGTGTGGTTATGTATTACAAAGAACTATAAACATCTGGCTATTTGAGAAATAATGTATGGTTAGCAACTGTACCAGATACACATTATACAATCACATACATGGACACACACACACATTGTCACAAACATGTACAGTACCCTATCACACCCACACATAAGGTAATCAACCACTGTTAAATATTTTTACATTGAAAAGTACGATATTGTAACTTGTTAGTGGACACAGATTTATCGAAGGAATGTCATAGAAAAGTAATAAAAGGCCAACACATGCTTGCATGGTAATTACTTTTAAAAAAACATTAAACTCAAAAGGATGTAGTTTTTGTCTTGGTATTTGACCACAATTTGGATGAATATCAGAACCATTGGAGCATTAGTGTTGAGCTGTGTTGCTTCACTTGTCCTTAGTAAGAGTTAAAAGATGTTTTGTAGTGCTCGTGTTAAAAAACTTACCTTATTGAAATTGTGAAGTGTTGATATTGCCATGACAGCTTGGATGTAACAGAGTAGATGTATTTATTTATCTATGAGGTTCTTCATTTTATCAAACAAATCTTGTGTTGTTTAGGCTGCAGCAAGAACCAGTGAGGTTTTGTAATTAACTTTATATAATATTATTCTGCTTCTTGTGGTTAGTGAACTTCGCTTCTCATGATTACCATCTGTTTGTGATACATAAACAGACCCATGAGTTTTGTCTCTGGTTTCTCATTTGTACTTGGTGCAGAATTTGTTTTTTAGCTTATTTTTATAAAATAGTAGAACTGCATTCTACCACACCAGGCAGGCCACCAAGGTTACAGGAGGATGCTACCTTTCCCTATTCGAAAAGGTTTGCATGTAGTGACAAGTACTGAACCCTTGTTAGGTTATTATATTAATCTGAGTTGAGGTTTTCTCGACTTAATTTTGTAATTTTTTGTAGGAATGTCAAATCAAGGTATCGCCATTTCAAGATATTTAAAGTTTCCATGACAGATATAGTAAAAAGGGATATTTCACTACTTGTCTCGGGATGCCTGGTTCATATTTTTCCATAGAATACTACTATATAATTATCATATCACAACCACTATTAATTCTGCACTACCATTACCATTTCTAATCTGACTTTCCTAGGCTTGCAATTTCCTACCTCAATACACTAACACTTTTTAACCTCCCAATGAAGTACTTTGAAATCACAATTAACCCTTATTACTGATACAGATTGTCCCAGCAAAATGTGTAAGACTTCAGGTGCTTATTTAAACATTATAAAGTATGTTGTGTTCAGTGAAAGCCCATGTGTGCAATTTGTGGCTTCTGCCAATTATTCATCCATTACCATGGTAGATGTATTTGGCTTTTCATGAAGATTACAGCTAGATGGACAACAAAGATTTCAGTCCTGTTGAACAATACTTATATTCATTTAACCATTTCTAATACCAAACATTATGGAAAATTACTTCCATACAATAAGCTCATTATCTGAAGTCATATTTTTTTCCTGGGACAGAGTACAGTAAATATATCATGTCAGTGTAAGGATTAATATCAAGGGTAATGATATAATGTGAAATTAATTTTATGCTTTGCTTCATCCAAGTTGTACATCTGGTTATACTTTTATTGTCTTTGTTATAAATGGGTCAATTTTTTTTTGTCATGCTCAGTTGCTTTTGTAAGTGTCCAAATGATTGTGGACAGTAGCAGATTTCAATAACTGAACTACAGAAGTGAATTGTGTAACACCTTTGGATAGTGCAGATACTATGATCCACGAGTTATTTTAACTCATAAGTTTATTTAACGCTGATAATTATGGCTCAAATATGTACAGTAGCTTCCAAACCTATCCTTAATAATAGTGTGGTATGAAGGATAAGAATGAAGTGTTAAAACATGTTGCCTGACCACACACATCTTGGTAATGTTGGTTGTATTGAAAATGAGTTAATTCATTGCTGCAAATATTATGAACATGTAAATGGTAGCCATTCTAATGATATTGTCCAGCATGTCAGATTGTAAAGTACATTATTTTAAAGAGGTTTATGCCACCTCCACACGGGCGAGCTTTGCTTTGCCCGCTGTGTCGTCAATAATGGAGAAAACTTGTGGCTTCTCCGATTCTGAAGTCACACGGGCAAAGCTCGCCCTTGTGGACGTGGTATTAGGGGTTACTGTACTGACTGGAGCCACAAACAATTTTTTATGAAGATTGATTATAATGGTTAGGACGGAACAAGACAAAGCATATACACTTTGAAATTGGCCCATTTACACACACATTGTCGTTACATCAAGATTTCACCACTTGCACATTCAGATATTAAAGTGAACATTTGAGAAAATCATGTAGGTATAGATTGTTTACTCTTATTATAATAAATATTATGCCAATGTACTTAAAATTTCAATTATACTGTAGTTACAAAAAATAACATTTTTGCAAAATGGTTACAATTGCATGTTAAATGTCTTTTTAAGATTCAGTTACATAACTATTGAAAGGTTGGGAAGACTGAAATATTGTAAGCAACTGTAAGACCTGGCCGAGTACTCACTTTGCTCTACTAACAAAAGACCAGTACAATACCCACATAATGGCTCATAACAGTATGTGTTTAATAATTTTAAAGTAACTGACACTGGGATACTTGGCAAACTTAAAATTACCTATGTAATTTGTTTCTTGATGAATTATGGAAAAGTTGGCAGCCCTAAATTAACCGATACCATCAAGAGTTATTAAATATATGCATACTGAAACTCAAGAATTGAGGCATTGTAAGGGAAATCAGTATCTATGATCCCTTGCTTGAGGGTGTAGATTATGTGTTATCATTAGTGATATATATAAAGATTTTCTAGCTGTTGAAAACATACAAACCTGTTGTATGTAATTGTACGTTAATTTATGAACGTTCTTTGATTCATTTGACATGTCTGTGTCTATCTATAGCTCTGACGCCTCGTCTCCTTCCTCCCTCCCTCCCTCCCTCCCTCCCCAAGGGCAGACAGTAACATGTAGTAAAAATCATGTATCCTACAGTGCTTCAGTATGGTGACTTAAATTATACAATGGCTCATGCCTACACCTGTACTGTGCTAATTAGGCCTTTTTGAACAACAGATCGTATTGTTCCCTTCAAGTTTAACCATAGTAATGTGAAGAAGAAACCTTTACCCTATCCAATCTTAAAGAGGACTCTATTAGGTTTGGAGCAAATTCTGGGCTTAAAGGAAAATTTCTTAAGAGTAACTAAGGGCTACTGATTCTCAAACTGTGCCAGGATACATTTTACATTTATGTTATAAACAGATCTGTTTCATGACATTGTTTGGAGGAATCTGTAGTCCTCCAATTTACCATTGGGTTGGAGAAACTTTCTTCAAGTCTATGGTCAAAACTGAAAGAAATATGTTTATAGAACTTGAAAAAAAAAATCTTTCCTTCAGAAACACCAATGATAGTTTTCAGTCAGAACACACCATTCAGAAAGCCAGTTCCTGAATCGCAAGTCTGAGATTATCCAAGGGGTGAGATGGTGTCAGGAATATGAAGTAGAGGCTACTTATTTCTCAAACATGTTTTCCTAATTACATGAGGTCTACTTGCAAGCAGTTTGGTGAAATCTAAAGCCTTTAATTTTCTGACATTATATCTCCCAAAAAGTGCCCACAGATTACTTATAGAAAGACAATCACATTAATATAAAAGATAAAATAATTTAAGCGACCTGTGACTTACTGACTTCGTAGTCACTCTTGCGTTCATACCCTCTGCGGATTTTCTGCAGATAGTTATCCACTGGGGGCAGCAGTAGTGGGATCTTCATGACGATGGCTATAAAGACTGGGTAGAGGGCATACTGAAATGGAACAACAGCATATAATTATGTTATTGATTGTGTACAGCAGCTAAGAAGCCAAGATTGAAGGCATATTGAAACAGATCCATAGTAGGCACTTACATTACTGACTAAATATGGTAGGTGGGACATAAGGCAAGAGAACCTCTAAATCATACATATGAACTTTGATGAACACAATTATTATTCATAAAGCCTACCTGTGGACCAATAGGGAAGGTCTGGAAACAACTCCAGTAATCGATCATGAAGTTCCAAGCAAGGAAGATATCATGTAGAGCGGCCACTATCATGGCCACCCACCCAAGCTTGCTCTGTACGAAGGTGAACTCACGCCAAGACAGTGTGGCCGTCACCGAGGGTAGTGATGTAATACCCAGCACCACCAACAGGCACAGTGAAATGGCACCTGGCAAGTTGATAAATATTAGTATTGTGTCCTGGCTACATTATTGCTATACATATACTTTGTTCTCACCATCAATTCTCTACCATTCCTAACCCTCTTTCCTGTACATAATTCCCCTTGCCTGTAATGGAAGAGAATCACTGTATATTATAATTTATGTCATGAAAGATATAGAGGCTGTATGTTGATCAGGCAAAAGTATATTTTTTTATGATTATTTGGAGACAGTGCTTTGAGGCAATCCTACTCTCAACTGTACAGATAAATATAATGGTTCAAGTACTGTAATGTAGAGACTCATTTTAGTGATTAAAGAGGAGCTATCAAAGCAACCATCCCATAAGAAGGCAACAACACAAAATCAGTAAGTATTTTCCTACATACCACAGGCGAGGAAAATTTCACCCCTCCAGTTGAGTTCTGAGTCATAGATTTTGATAGTGTCTGTGGTGGTTGTGTTGGCATCCACCACCACCTGTGCCAAGATCTGTCTGGGTGCCTCATATACCCATTCTGTGGTCTTGGGAGTCACAAATGCCACAGACATGCAGCCCTGGGAAGAGATAAACATTGTTGTTATAATAGCTGCTTCCAGGTACAGTACAAGAAATAATCTTGGTTAATTAATTACACACTATGACTTCGTTCCATTATCTACAGTATATATCTATTCTTTCACATTTTTCATTCACATTTTTCTTCCTCGTGTACACTCACGATCAGAAGTTGGGTGTCCCGATTCCCTTGTAAGATGAATCACAACTAGACGAGGTTCCAAGGTAAGGTTCAAACAACGCTCTTCACAACGTACCATTGTTCAGACCTTCAGACTTTGCCTGGTTGCGATTCATCTTACCAAGGGATTGGGACACAACCTTTGACCTCAAGTGTACTCTTCCACCCTGTTCACTATTTGAATGGTGGTCTGTCACACCAGGGTACTCAATTTTACTCCCATACACCTTTATATACTCTCCATCTTGCATTTCCTTTGCATATCCAAACAACCTCACTGTATTATGCTTCACTGTCTCGATCACCACACACTGATTGCTCTCAGGTAAATCATTTCCATTACATCTCAATAAGACTGATGGGCCCTATTCCATGTCTATGTTTTGGCAGGATGATACAGTTTCTCAGTCCCCTCTGCAATTCCATGCTCATGCTTCTATCCTCTCCCTAAAGATCCTCTTGTAACTGGCATTGACTAGGTAGACAGACACAAATGCATCAACTTACATGCATGCTGGCCATCCCCAGCATAAGGAGTCCTAGCTGCTTCCTCATCTTAAGCCAGTCATCCAGGAACTTGGGGAACCTGCTGTACTTTGTCCCTCGCCACAACTGGATGTACGCTGCTAACAGACCTGAGGCACCATAAACAGAGCATGAAATAACATATATCTTCAACAGTAACATAGAGTTTACAGACACTTCATGTATATAGAGTATAAATTTCAACATACATGTAATTACTTATTACTAAGTTAGTGAAAATATTATTACTTACTCATTCATCAGCTAAAATAGTTAAATTTCTACTCCAGGCACTGCAGGTACATCACTAAATATTAATCTATCCATCGACTGTATCGATCTATAGCTCTGACCCCTCGTTCCCTCCGGGAACTCCCCCCAAATGGGTGGCCACCTCAGAAGTGTCTCCAGTTTTCCTCCTTGTTCCAACACTCCCTCCTTATTTGGTCAAACTCTACTCTGCCCCTCACATTTCTCTCCCTTACATCCTCTTTCACTGGTGCATATGCACACACCCAATCTTCCCTGGCATCCACACCACTTCTTGTCTCCACACCATCCATGTCCATCCACACCCTTGGTGACACCAGCACTTAACACCCCTCCCTCCTATTCCTTTACACTTCACATCCTTGCCTGTCCAAATTACACCTCCCTCCCTCCACTCCACATCCCCTCATGTGCATCACCGTATAGTTGAATGGATAAAATTAATACAGTACTGGTTCTGTATAGAGTGTAGATGGATTGACAGAAAGAAAGAGAGGTTATTGAACTAATTATATACTGTACCTGGAAGATAACAGAAGGAGAGGATCCACAGGGAGGTGATGCCAAGGACTCGGTTGAAGTTTTGCAATGCAAGGTGCTTCCACATTTTGGACCAATCACCATTCTTAATATTATAGCAGATCTGGAACCTGGAATGGGGAGATGCAGGAATATTATAATATTAATCTTTTTACCAGCGTTTGTGAAGTCTTATTGGTAAAAATACAGAATGCCACTTTGAACTCCACAATCAATAACTACCGGTAACTTAAAATCATGGTCCTATATATTTTTTGTTATATTCTTTTTATAACTGTATGTAATTTTGACGGTGATATTAACAATCTCGCAAATTGAGAATGGCAAAACTGAACAAGTTCATTACCAAACAACTACCCCTTCATTAGCTTGTTTATATTTGAGCAGCAAATACAACAGTAAGAATCTATTAGATACAAGTAAGAAAGTACTGTAAATAAGAAAGTTAGAAATATATTAAGACACATTAGTAACTGACAAAGTTACTAATCTTACTAAATTTGAGAAAACACTACTGTATCTTAAAGAATTTGAGAAAGCAAAAGCAAGATAGAAAGCACTATCTTACTGAATTTGAGATTGCAAAAGAGATTAAAAGCAAGCACTGTTACAAAATTGAAAAATGTGAAGTTAATCTTACGCCATGAAAGCGAGGAACCACAGGAAGAGGAAGACCCCAAAGACAACGAGGACGGGTCGCTTCCATGACGGCATGAGGCGGAGAGGCACGTCTTCAATGTCCCGGGCCGCCTGCAGACTCCCCCAATCCACCGGGTGAAAGCCCATCATGCGAACCATCTCACTCACACGGGTCTTGGCATCGGGATGGTCACCGGCGAGGAATACCTGGAGGGGGGGGGGGGGGGGGGATTTAGGTAACTAGCAACTATATTGCAGGATTCTATTACAATTTTTCTATCCTCTTTACCCACTAATATTGTGATTTATTGAAAGAATGACCATCTTATAGCAGTGTTGCCAGATCCAACTAGATCCCAATATTTTGCCCCGGTCATTTTCTGTACTTTACCAGTCATTTCCTGGTAGTTTGATGCGGTCTAGGTTAGGTTAGCTTGGGTAAGGTAAGGTCAGGCTAAATTCAAAAGGCCCCATTTGAATAACTCTCCTCTATTTTTAAGCGAGTTTAAATTATGCTAATTTGAAATAGTGTGTATCATGAAAAAATTTAAATAAATGCAATTTACACGAACTCTTAAAATAACACGAACAAGGAGGCTCAATTTTCAAGTACCATTATTTCTTATGGAAATGTACAATTAACTTTATGCAAAATTCACTTTATGCGACCCCTTCAGGAACCTAACCTTGCATAAAGAAAGAGTGCAGTATATCTTGGAAATGGGGCATTTGCGGAAGAAATGCCATAGAAGAAAATAGTATTAGAATTGTGTAAACTGGGTAATGGAGGTAGAAAACCCGTACACAATAACGGTAATTCTTTCAATATATACCAAATAAGATATTCAGTTAAAGTCTCCTCACTCGGTCTCAAATCAAGTCACACCTCATTCATCTATTTCTTTATTTATACTTTATCTTCACATATAAACTGACCTCTTTACTCTAATAATATTAATAAACACAAAAATAAAATAATAAGTTCGTCTCATATGAAGTCACACCTCATTCATTTATTTCTTTATTTATTTATACTTGATATTGACATATAAACTGACCTCTTTACTCTAATAATAATAATAATAATAATAATAATAATAATAATAATAATAATAATAACAACCACAAAAATAAAATAAGTTCAAGTTTTCTCACTCGATCTCAAATCAAGTCACACCTCGTTCATTTATTTATTTCTTCATTTCCACTTTATCTTGACCTATAAACTGACCTCTTTACTTCCCTGTAGTCCTCCATTCTCCAAGGCATAGGCAGACAACACATTGAAGCCCTTGACCACCTTGGCTTCCTGTACGAGGCCTTGTAAATACTCGGCATTGCTTCGGTAACTGGAATGAAGGAAAGGGAATAATAATGGCTGCCATGTACTGCTACTGGAGACGTCAAGGCATTACAAGCCTAACAATATTTATTTAGGTTTTTTTATAAGTACTAAGTATAATTATTATCTCTTCTTTCTATATTTTTCATAGATTTTTTAGTATGTATAATTATTATCTCTTCTTTCTATATTTTTCATAGATTATTTAGTATGTATAATTATTATATCTTCTTTCTATATTTTTAAGTGGCTTTTACCTATTTTCTTTCAAGTGTTTTATATATATATTCAATTGACTGCCTTCAGCCTTCTACTATACGAAAGGGATACAAGCCTAACAATATTTACCAAGATGGACGGTGAACCTGTGAACTTCTGAAACTATTACCTTACACGCTATAATAATAATAATGAAACTACATAGACAATAATAATAATGAAACTACAGACAATAATAATAATGTAACTACAGACAATACTAATACTAATAGTAATAATAAAACTACATAGACAATAATAATAATAATAATAATAATAATAATAGGCTTACTGTGGTCCCCTGCGAGGTTCGGTGTTATTGGAGACATCAATGAGTATCTTGTTCCTGAGTGACTGTAGTGGGAGGTAATCATAGTAATCCCTGCCTACAGCCACTATCACCACCTCACATGATGCTATAGCAGACTCCTGGGTGGTGAGGGAGGCCCCGGTGTCACGAACCATTTGTCTGTACAGGAATAAATGATAAGAGATGTGTAAAATTATATGGGTATAAAATTATATATCAAGTGTTGGTTCATTCTTTTTTCTGTTATATATTATACACACACACAATTATGATACTTCACTTCATCCTTTTTACACATACATACACTCCTCACTTCAGTTTTTTACACACACACACACACCAATGAGACCCACTTTAACTTTTACACACACACACACACACACATACACACATACACTCACTTAATAATATGATACCTCACTTCATCATTTTTACACACACACACTGATACCTTGCTTCAACTTTTACACACACACACTCACACCAATGACACCCACTTCAACTTTTACACACATACACACACACACCATGACTGTCCACCACTCACCTCCACCAATTGTGATCTAGTAAGCTGTTTTTTTCTTTCAGACTTGTGTGTGTGTGTGTGTGTGTGTGTGTGTGTATGTAAGATGAAGTGAGGTGTCATGATGTATGTATGTGTGTGTGTAAGATGAAGTGAGGTGTCATGATGTGTGTGTGTGTGTGTGTGTGTGTATGTGTGTGTGTCCCCTTCTATACCGTTACAATACCGTATAGGCAATATAATACTGGGGTTAGCAGTGACTGGCTTTCTGTTGATGGCTATGGGGAAAACAGGCTTATCTCTCTCTCTCTCTCTCTCTCTCTCTCTCTCTCTCTCTCTCTCTCTCTCTCTCCACACAACACAGCATGACTCAGATTCTCTCTCTCTTTTTTTTTCTCTCTCCACAACACAGCATGACTCAGATTCCCTCTCTCTCTCTCTCTCATTGTTGTTGAAAATACAAATCTTTCAGCTAATTGGTCCTTATGTCACACTTGGTCCGTCAGTCAGATGCTCTCTCTCTCTCTCTCTCTCTCTCTCTCTCTCTCTCTCTCTCTCTCAAAATTAATCAACTCAATTTTTTTCATATATGGCCTACTGTAATATTTTTCCCGTCTCTCTCTCTCTCTATCTCAACTCATTTTTTTCATATATACAGCTGTAATATTTCCCGTCTCTCTCTCTCTCTCTCAATTTAATCAACTCGGGTTTTTGCAGATTCATTATATTTTTTATCATCTTCATTTTCCTATTTCATCACCACAGCGTCAGTCAGTCAGTCAGTCAATGTGTCATCAACCGGTCTTCAATATTATCTCTTTTTTTTTTTCGATTATAACTTGTTGATCACGCTTTCATTTCCTCATCTCTTCTCTCATTTCACACCTCTCGCTCATTTCCTCATCTCCCTTCCCTTCATTTCACACCTCTCTCTCTCATTTCCTCATCTCTCATTTCACATCTCTCTTCTTATCTACCTTTCCTTCATTTCACTCTCATCTCATCTCGATCTCCTCCCCAATTCTTTTCCTCATCTTTCTTCATCTCCCCACTTCTCTTCTCAATTTCCCTCCCTCCCTCCATCTTCATCCTCCATTCCTCCATCTTTTCCCAATACAAATAATGTCGATAATAAATAAATATAAAAGATAGGCCATGATAAACAGAGAAGGGTCCAATATTCAAGATGGTCCCTTTATGGTCCCGTTAGAATTGGCGCCAAAGTCACCGAGCCAGTTTATTTTTCACAGGCAAAAATTGCCATGAGACTTTTATTTATTTGAGGGTATAAGTCCATGAAATTGATAGTATAATATTTTTTTTATTATTATTGCCAGATAAAGTTTTCCCTTAGACTTTCACGAAGTATATTATTATTATTATTTTCATTATACCAGGTTTTAGCCCTTATTTCCCTCCCTGTTCAGACAAGTGAGGTTTTGGCAATGTTGGGCGACGACAAATATTACCTTATAGTTCCCGCCATTTCCGAGTTCCCACTTTTCTTTTCCCGAACACGGAAGATGGAAGAGTTACGGTACCTGATTTCTGAGTCGTTTGATTTATTTTATCCTTTTTTTTTCGGCTAGTGACTTATTTTCAATGGTGTCCTTCGAATCTTTTGTGTGTGACAGTGTGTGTGTGTGTACAACTTCCTATTCCTAACAGTGTGTGTGTGTACAACTTGTTAAGAGATCATAACAGTCACTCTCCAAATCTATGATGCCTATACAATGTGTGTGTGTGTGTGTGTGTTACCACCGACTGAATCGACGGGTTATTAAGAAGGTTAGGTGTCGCTATCGCAGTTGACCTATAGGGGTCAGGAAGGATAAGAGCGGACAGTAGAGGACTGGGGACTGGGGTGGGCAGCCCAAGGGTTGGGCTACTCATAGGGCTGGGACAGCCCAGCGAAATTCTGAGGGCTGACTTGGAGCTGAATGTTTACACTTATGCTGACGTGATTGATAACATATGGGATGGGGTACAAAGAAAGGACTCATCACAACGTACCCCAAATACTACCACACGACAGTGTTCTCACTCCTCAGTTCAGAGGGAGGTCCTGTAAAGTTAACACTTGTGTCGTCATACTAAGATCACCTACAACAACATTGTGGTAGAGAATATAAGACCCTGAATACGTAAGTTGAAGCAGTGTGTTTTGCTATTACCTAACAGGATAGTGAATTAAGAATAACAGATATATATAAGCGAAATTAGTTCATAGCAATTAGAAATAATCCAAAAGGAAATACTCATGTGAGTCGTGTGAGTAAAGTAATAGATTCTTGTCTCATATGTATAAGTGTAAAATTAGAAGATATAACAATACCAATATTAAGTACAGTATTCTGATTGGCCAACAGGTTTTGACCAATAAAACGAGAGTGGCAGTAATAGTGTGTGTGTGTTATTTTTGTACAGAGTTTGCAAATAAATACAGTAAACCCTATTTTATTATTATAATCTATTTCCTGTCACAGTTTGAGAGTAAATACGTTACTTATATACTCTATATAATAATAATAATATTTACTGTAGGTGACGCAGTTTGTTGTAGGAATGGGAAACCCCCTCGTTGGTCCAAAAAAACATTATTGCCACCTTAATGGAAAAAGTTGAAGGCCAGTGACTGCAGCCAGTGGATTGAGTGGAGGTGACGAGGCGATAATGTGATGGATGGATGGATGGACGAGAGAGAGAGAGAGAGAGAGAGAGAGAGAGAGAGAGAGAGAGAGAGAGAGATTGTGTGTATGAGTGGACTGAGAGAGGGATGAGAGATTGTATAGTGTTGTGGAGAAAGAGATTGTGTAGTGTGTTTGTGTTGTGGACTGAGAAAGAGATTGTGTGTGTGTGTTGACTGAGAGAGAGATTGTGTGTGTGTGTGGACTGAGAGATTGTGTGTATGTGTGTGGACTTAAAGAAAGAGTGATTGTGTGTATGTGTGGACTGGGAGAGAGGGAGAGAGAATATGTGTGTGTGTGGACTTAAGAGAGAGGGAGAGAGAAAATGTGTGTGTGGACTGGGAGAGAGAATATGTGTGTGTTGTGGTTTGAACTTCTAAAGAGGGAGAAAATGTGTGTGTGGTTTGAGAGAAGGGGGAGGGAGAGATAAATGTAATGTACTCGAAAGATGCAGTTAAGTTGGAAAGAAATAGAAAAGCACACAATAGGAAACCTTGTATTGTTATTATAGGCTACATCTCTTCACACACACACACACACACACACACACAGAGAGAGAGAGAGAGAGAGAGCTTAGTCACTTTACGCTACTTTTCTTCAACACAGAGAGAGAGAGAGAGAGAGAGAGAGAGAGAGAGAGAGAGAGAGAGAGAGAGAGAGAGATAGCTTAGATACTTTACACTTTCTTTAACATACACACACATACACTCATACACACTATAATCATCTACACAAAAAATATTATCAACAAACTCGACACCAAACCAAAAAAAAAAAAAAAATCACACACACATACACACAGAGAGAGATAAAAAAAAAAAAAAAAGAGATGTGGAACTGACTTGATTTTATTTCTATTGGGGTCCCTGGATCCGACAAAGACCGTGTATCCATTGTTGACGAGGCGCCGAGCTATGGCACGACCGTAATCTCCAGTACCCAGCACGGCCACGCTCTGAGGGGGAAAAAGGCGGGAAAATTATATGGTGAGATGGCGAAAAAAAGGCGGGAAATTGTTATACGGTGCTTGGATGGGGAAAAATATGGGCGGGAAATTGTTATACGGTTCTTGGCTGGGTTGAAAAAGGGCGGGAAATTGTTATATGGTGCTTGGCTGGGTAAAAAGGCGGGAAATTGTTATACGGTTCTTGGCTGGGTAAATAAAGGTGAGAAATTATTATATGGTGCTTGGCTGGGGAAAAAAGGCGGGAAATTATTATACGGTGGTCTGAAAAGGGCGGGAAAATTATATACTGTGATGTGAAAAAAGGCGGTAAAATGACATACCGTGAAAAAGTCGGGAAAATGATATACAGTACTGTGATGGTGTGAATAAAGCGGAAAGATTGTTATATACAGGAAAAAGGAGGGAAAAATAATAGTTTACAGTGATTGTCTGCAAAAAGGCGGGTAAATAATATAGTGTTGTTGTGAAAATGGCGGGAAATTTGCGATAGTCGAGGAAAAGGCGGGAAATTTGCGATAATCTGGGAAAAGGCGGGAAAACATAATATACTATCAACAGTAAATGAAAAATATATACTTTGAAAGGTAAATATGATAAAATATAGCAAAATTTATACGTATAATGCATTTATAAATCTAAAAATGCTGCAAATGTGTGCGTAACTATACATACACATACATACACACACACATACATATATTCACACACACATATACATACATTCACACACACACATATATACATACATATACACACGTAACACATACACAACACATAGGCCTATACATATACACACACGTAACACATACACACACATATATACATACTCACACACATATATACATACATACACACACACATACCTTCTCTGGGTCAACAGGTGGCTTCCGTTTACCGTTGATGAGTGTTATACCGTTGGTGGTGTTAGCACTGGGGTCTGTACCGTCTGCCCCGAACGAAAGGTTGTCCATCCTGTAAAAGAAAATAAAGTTTGGTGTGAATGTGGCAAATCTATAGTGTAGAAAAAAATATTGGATAATGATAATAATAATAATAACTTTTACAATGATAAAAGAAAGTAAGGTTTGGTGTGAATGTGGCAAATTTATACTGCAGAAAAAAATATTGGATAATGATAATAACAATAACAATATCTAAACAATAATAATAATACATATACAATGATAATAACAATAATAATAATAATAATAATTATAATAACTATACAATGATAATAACAATAATAATAATAATAACAACTATACAATGATCATAACAATAATATTAATAATAATAATAATTAAATAATAATAAATATTTTGTAAAGTGTGTTTGTCATAAATTTGGGTATAGTTCATGGAGTACAGTTTTGTGACTTTTCTCATGTTTCAGTCAGTGACGGGAAGGGAAGGGAAGGTTAGTAATAAGGAGGGAAGATGGGTGTGACCTTGAATTTCCCCCCTACCTCCCTCCCTCCCTCTCTCTCTCTCTCTCTCTCTCTCTCTCTCTTTTATATATATCCTTAAACACACACGCACACACACACATACATCCTCAAACACACACACAAATAAATAAATTATAAGGTAGTCAAATGAATTAAAACAAGTATGAATATAAATTTAAAGGAGGAGGAGGAAAAGGAGGAGGAGGAGGAGGAGGAGGAGGAGGAGGAGGAGGAGGAGGAGGAGGAGGAGGAGGATGAAAAAGGAAAGAATAGAAAGAGGAGAAAGAGAAGGAAGGAATGGGGAGAGGAGGAAGAGAAGGAAGATGATGAAGAGTAAGAGAAGGAAGAGTAGGAAGGAAGGAAGATGAGAAGGAGTAAGAGAAGGAAGATGAGGAGGAGGAGAGAAGGAAAAAGAAGAGGAGGAGAGAAGGAAGATGCGGAGGAAGAAGAGGAAAGAAGAAAGATGAGGAGGAGGAGAGAAGGAAGATGCGGAGGAAGAAGATGAGGGAGAAACGGAACAAAACGATGAAGAAAAGAAAGAAGGAATAGGAAGAGGAGGAAGAGAAGGAAGATGAGAAGGAAAAAGATGAAGAGGAGTGAGAGAATTGAATGTGGTTCTCTGGTGCCATACACGTTAACCTTGCATTTATATTCAGCCTCAACTTCCCTTCTCTCCTTCTTTAATCTCTCCTTCCTTCTCCACCTCCCTATTCTCCTTCTTATATCTTTCCTTCCTTCTCGACCTCCCTATTCTCCTTCCTTCTCTTCCTCTCTCCTTCCTTTTCCTTCTCCTCAACTTCCCTTTTCTCCTTCTTCCCTCTCTCCTTCCTTCTCTTCCTCTCTTTTCTCTCTCCTTCCTTTCCCTCTTTTCTTCTCTTCCTCTCTCCTTCCCTTTCTTCCTTCTCCTCCTCCACCCCACTATTCTCCTTCTTTCCTCTCTTTCTTTCTTCTACTTTCCTTCTTTCCTCTCTCCTCTCTATTTTCCTTCTACTTTCCTTTTCTCCTTTCTCCTTCTACTCCCTATTTTCCTTCTCTTCCTCTCTCCTTCCTTACTCTTTTCCTCTCTCTCTCTCTCACCCGTAGATCTGTTGCTGTCTGATTGTCCCATTTGAGTCAAGTCAGTATCTCTCTCTCTCTCTCTCTCTCTCTCTCTCTCTCTCGTGGGAAGGAGGATGGAACCAAACCTTCACCTCTTCACCCTCGGACAGAAATAAAGTTTGTCACATGAATGCAAACTAACTAACTCTCTCTCTCTCTCTCTCTCTCTCTCTCTCTCTCTCTCTCTCTCTCTCTAACATACACACACACACACAATATCTCTCTCTAACACATACCCACCCACCCACACACACACATTATCTCTCTCTCTAACACACACTATCTCTCTCTCTCTCACATACACACACATTCTCTAACATACATACATACTCTCTTTCTCTCTCCCTCACTCTCTCTCTAACATACAAACATACTCTCTCTCTCTCTCTCTCTGGTGCAAGTTTATTATAATTTTTCCATTCTCTCTCTCTCTCTCTCTCTCTCTCTCTCTCTCTCTCTCGTGAATGCAATCCAAGAGTCACGGTCGGTTACACGTTATCTGAGAATTTCCCTCTCTCTCTCTCTCTCTCTCTCTCTCTCTCTCTCTCTCTCTCTCTCCACATGCAATCAGAGTTTTCCCTTCACATATTATACTCGCTTTATTTCCTATTTCTTAAGAAAGTGACAGTATATGTGAGAAAGAAAGAGAGAGTTAAAATTATAATAAACTAATTTCCTTCCTTCCTTCTCTCCTTTCTTTCTTATATCCCTCCTTCCTTTCTTTCTTTCCCTCCTTCCTTCATTCCTTCTTCCCTCCTCATCCTTTCTTTCCCTCCCCCCCTTCCTTCCTTAATTTCTTCCCTCCTTCCTCTTCCTCCTTCCTTCCTTTCTTTCCCTCCTTCCTTTCTTTCTCTATTCCTTCTTTTTTTTTCCCACCTTCCTTCCTTCTCTCCCCTCTCTCCATTCTTTCACATTTCCCTCCCTCCTTCATTCCTTACCTCATTCTCTCCATTCTTATTTCCTTCATTCCTTCCTTCCTTCCTTCCTTCCTTCAGAGACCAGGATTCTGTATCAAAATTATTAAAGATATAGTTGAAAAATTCTTTTTTTCTATCTCTCTCTCTCTCTCTCTCTCTGTCTGTCTGTCTGTCTGGTGCAAGTTTATCTATTTTTTTCCTTTCTCTCTTTGGCTCAAGTTTATTATCATATTTTCCCTCTCTCTCTATCTATCTCTCTTTGGTGCAAGTTTATTATCAATGTTTTCCTCCCTCTCTCTCTCTCTCTCTCTCTCTTTCTTTCACCTTCTACAAAAACACATTAAGTTTAATTTTAGAACATAACTTTTTGCACCGAGTGGAGAAAATGGACTGAAATAGGAAGAGATTGTTTTCCTAGAGTCAAGAGTTGAACTGATTGCCACCTCAATGACTTAATGAGAGAGAGAGAGAGAGAGAGAGAGAGAAAGTGAGAGAGAATGATAATAATAAACTTGCACCAGAGTTACAAGGACAAGTAGCACCTCAAAAGTTCTTACGACCCATACCAAGGAGGTACCGTAGGTGTAGTACTAGTTACTAATCCGCATTGCGGGTATGGAAATGGAAATGTACCTAACCAGGAGGAAAAAAGGCCGGACTATGAAAGGAGGAAACAATCACTTTAACTCTACCAGGCTTGGCAGAACTTTGTCTAAGAGAGGAGAAAATATTAACAATAAACTTGAATAAAAGAGAGTGAGAGAGAGAGAATAACAATAATAAACGTAGGCCAGAGAGAGAGATATATTGATTTGAGAATGAAAGATGTGTCACCTTAAAAGACCTTGAAATAATTTATGGGACAATAGAGACAGGCTAAATAGTGGTGATGGCATGTTAGGACATTACCGTATCTCTCTCTCTCTCACACTCTCACTGGTACAAGTTCATTATTATTTTCTTCTCTCTCTCTCTCTCTGGTGCAAGTTTATTATTACTATATTTTCTCTATCTCTCTCTCTCTTTGGTACAAGTTTATTATTATTATTATTATTATTATTCTCTCTCTCTGGTGCAAGTTTATTATTATTTTCTTCTCTCTCTCTTTGGTAAAAGTTTATTTTTTTTTTCTCTCTCTCCTCTCTCTCTCTCTCTCTCTCTCTCTCTCTCTCTCTCTCTCTCTCTCTCTCTCTTTGGTACAAGTTTATTATTATTATTATTATTATCATTATTATTATTTTTATTTTTTCTCTCTTTCTCTCTCTCTCTCTCTCTCTCTAGTGATACGTCATGGGAGACTTACCTAACCGAACCCAGATCACGATTTCCTTCTTCCTACACACACACACACACACTCTCTCTCACTCTCACACACATTCTTTTTTTTTCTCTCACACACACATACACTCTCCCTCCCTCTCTCTCTCTCATACACACGCACACACTCCCTCACACACAAACACACACACATTTACACACTCTCTTTCTCACACACATACACTCTCCCTCCCTCTCTCTTTCTCACACTCTCTCACATACACATTCACACACTCTCTCACACACATACACTCTCCCTCCCTCTCTCTCTTTCTCACACACTCTCTCACACACACACACACACACACCAGCGATCTCGCAGTTTGTCCCAATTCTCATACCAAGCTGTTTGTCAATGGAGAAGTCGTAAGTTGGCTGTTTTGATTTATTTTATTTTATTTATCTGTCTCTCTCTTTCTTTTCTTTTTATTTATCTCTCTCTTTCTCCGTGTCTGTCTGTTTCTCTCTCTTTCCGTGTCTGTCTGTCGGTTTGTCTCTCTCTCTCTCCCTCTCTCTCTCTCTCTCTCTCTCTCTCTCTCTCTGTATCTGTCTGTTTTTATCTCTCTCTCTTTCTCCGTGTCTGTCTGTTTTTCTCTCTCTCTTTCTCCATGTCTGTCTCTCTCTCTCTCTCTATCTCTCTCTCTCTCTCTCTTTTAAAATAATATAATAGAGGTTCGTGATTAAACATTTATAGCGTTTGTTGTTGTTGTTTACTTTTACTTTTAGAAGGACAATAAATAAATAAATAAATAAATAAAAATAATAATCCGGGATTGAGAATAATTTAGCGGCGTTTCAGATGTGCCAATTTAGCGCTAATCAATTTCAGCGTTGCCAATTTAGCGTTGTTATTTATTTCCTTTATTTATGTTACTATTATTATTATTATTATTATTGTTGTAGTTATTATTATTATTATTATTATTATTATTATTATTGTTATTATTATTATTGTTGTTGTTATTATTGTTTTTATTATTATTGTTGTTGCTATTATTGTTATTATTATTGTTGTTATTATTATTGGTATTATTATTATTGTTATTGTTATTAATATTATATTTGTTAATTTTGTTGGACTTTGAGAATGTGTTTTGAAATCTATTATTATTCTGTACATATAACTAGACTGTCTGTGTGACCATACTAAGTACATACATACATACATGCTCACAGACATATATATGCACACGTATACCCACACA
>JAWZYT010004885.1:72500-75000 GCA_034508575.1 Petrolisthes manimaculis
CGTGGACTTTTACGGAGTTAAAAAAGAAAGTATGTATGTATATATAGATAAAAACAGTACTATAACTTCCACTACTAACACATACATAATTATATACCTATAACACCTTTATCACACACACATATATACACATACAAACATATATACACGTGGTCACTTACCTGTACGAGAGATTTAATACAACAACACTCCACCCTCACGTCCGGAAAGACACTGACTTAATCTGGTGCGAGTACAGCCTTTAAATATTTTCTTACCGCTAAGAAATTGTTGCCAGATCTCAGTGGATTCCTTAATTATTCTTTATTTATTTTCTTGTATTTCTAAACATAATTCAATACTAATAGAGCGGCATGTGTATGTTATGATTAAAGGAGTACATACCGTACCTAAATAATATTATATATGATGTTACAAGAAGTTAATTACTGTTATTATTATTATTAATTATCGTACAGGAGTTTTATAACTATCGTACCTGTTAACAAGTACGTACGAGAATTTCTTTGTGTATGTATGTATGTATGTATGTAGGTAGGTATGTCTGGGAATTTTCTTACGTAACTCGAGAATAATTACGTAACGATTAAAATGGAACTTCTTTATCATATATATAAATAAATGAAAAGTGTGTGTCCGTGTGTGTGTGTTTGTTTGTGTTTTAGGAATAGTAATTGAAACTTTTATATCGTTTTTATAATAATAATAAGAAATGAAAAATGTGTGTGTGTCTGTGTGTGTGTTTTTGTGTGTGTGTTTATGTGTGTCTGTGTGTGTATTTGTGTGTGTTTGTGTGTCTATCTATCTATCTATGTGTGTCTGTGTGTGTGTCTGTGTGTGTGTGTCTGTGTTGTTGTTGTTGTTGTAGTGAATCTTGCTTTAGGTTCGTCAAGGGGTAATAACTTGTTGTAAACAAAGATCCTGACTATAGGTATTTTTTTTATACCTATTTTTTTCCTTCCTTCCAGCCAGTGTTAATTTATCTCTCTCTCTCTCTCTTTCTATTTTCTTCTTTATTTCTTTTTCTCGCTTCTTCCTCCTTCTCTTCTTCTCTCTCCCTCCTTCTCTCTATCTTTCTCCCTCCTCCTCTCTCCCTCCTACCTTCCGTTTTCTTCCTCCTTCTCTCATATTTTTCCTCCTTCCTTCCTTCCCTGTCTTTCTCATTCTTTCTCTCCAATTTCTTCCCTTTCTATCTCCTTTCTTCCTCCTTCCCCTCTTTCTATTCCTCATTCTCTCCACTTTCTATCTCCTTTCCTCCTCCTCCTCCTTCCTCACATTCCTCCTTCTCTCCACTTTCCTTCTTCCTCCTCCTCACATTCCTCCTTCTATCCCCTTTCATACTCCTCCTCCTACTTCCATCCTTCCCTCTCCTTCTCATTATTCTTCCTCCTCATACTCCTCCTTCTCTCCACTTTCCTCCTCCTTCCATCCTTCCATCCTTCCTCCTCCTTCTCTCCACTTTCATCCTCCCTCCTCTTCCTTCTCCTTCCATCCTTCCAACTCCTCCTTCCATCCTTCCCTCTCCTTCTCATTCCTTCCCACCACCAACACTCAACCAAAAAAAAAAAAAAAAAAAAACTTGCTCTCACACAAAAAAAATAGAACTAAAAATAATTGAGCTACAATGGTGTGTGTTTGCTGCATCAGGGTTACACACACACACACACACACACACACACACACACACACACACACACACACACACACACACACACACACACTCACTTGAATACACACACGTCTGAATACACACACACACACATACATACACATTCGAGCATGCACACACATACACACACACACACACACACACTCACTTGAATATACACACGTCTGAATACACACACACACACACACATACATACACATTCGAGTATGCACACACACACACACACTCACGTCTGAACACACACACACACATACACACCTGAACACACACACACATACACACCTGAACACACACACACACACACACTACACACACACCTGAACACACACACACACACATACGTATAATTTAATGATAGTGATTATAAGAAGAAGAGGAATGTGAAGAGACTGTGTGTGTGTGTGTGTGTGTGTTAAAGACTGTGTGTGTGTGTGTGTGTGTGTGTGTGTGTGTATTAATTACTATTATTATTACGTAAAGCCTTGTATTATGGGCAAAGTGTGTGTATATCTCCATTACCATTTGTGTGTGTGTGTGTGTATGTGTGTGTGGTTTGCTTGTATGTAGTGTGTGTGTGTATATAGAGAGGTGTGAGGGTGTGTGTGTGTGTGTGTGTGTGTGTGTGTGTGTGTGTGCAGGGAACATCCGGGTAATTAAGGAAGTAAGTAAGGAAGGAAGGAAGGAAGGAAGGAAGGAAGGAAGGGTAACAAATAGGAGAGATAATGATGAGCAGAAAAAAGTATGAGAGAGAGAGAGAGAGAGAAGGAACACCTCACCAAGCCTTGCACCTCACTCTCCCGTAAATATGAGAGAGAGAGAGAGAGAGAGAGA
>JAWZYT010004885.1:80000-82500 GCA_034508575.1 Petrolisthes manimaculis
GATTATACATTCCTATATATATATATATATACTAGAATTACAAATTACATTTCTATTTATATACACTAGTATATTAGATTATATTCCTATACATATATACAATAGATTATAAGATTATATCCCTATTTATATATACATTCTCATCACGGGAAAATTCTCACGTATAAACAGTAAATAGTGGGAAATAAAGAAACGGAAGGAAGAAGGGAGGGAGGAAGGAAGGGAGGGAGGGGGGGGAAGATGATGGAGGGAAAGAAGGAGGGAAAGGAGAGAGGAGATAAGGAAAGAAAAGAAGAAAGGAGAGAGTAGATAAGGAAAGAAGAAAGGAGGGAGGAAAGAAGGAAAGGAGGGAAAGAAAGAAGGAAAGAAGGGAAAGAAGGAGAGAGTAGATAAGGAGAAAGGAAAGGGAAAGAAGGAGAGGAGATAAGGAAAGAAGGAAAGAAAGAAGGAAAGTAGGGAAGGGAAAGGGAAAGAAGGAAAGAAAGAAAGAAGGGAGGGAAAGAAAGAAAGAAAGGAGAGTAAAGAAAGAAAGAAGGAAGAAACAGTATGTATGTGTGTATAAGTAAATATGAAGTGAATAAAAAACTATAAAAAAAACTAACCCTGATCTCTGCTATAGTGGGGGGGGGGGGTTGGGGAGGTGTCGTGGGGGGGGGGGGGTTGGGGGGGGATAGAATGGTACTGAGGTCAAGGTGTTACTATTTCACACGTGATCTGTATGTGTGTGTGTGTGTGTCTGTGTGTCATTCTGTTCATGTGTGTGTGTGTGTGTGTGTGTGTGTGTGTGTGTGTGTGTTGTTGTTGTGTGTGTGTGTGTGTGATTCTGTTCATCTCTGTGTGTGTGTGTGTGTGTGTGTGTGTGTGTGTGTGTGTGTGTGTGTGTGTGTGTGTGTTGTTGTATGTGTGATTCTGTTCATCTCTGTGTGTGTGTGTGTGTGTGTGTGTGTGTGTTGTTGTGTGTGTGTGTGTGTGTGATTCTGTTCATCTCTGTGTGCGTGTGTGTGTGTGTGTGTGTGTGTTGTTGGGTGGAGAGGAGCGACAGGGTGTAAAAAAGTGTGAGAAGGAAGGGTAATTGAGAGAGAGAGAGAGAGAGAGAGAGAGAGAGAGAGGAAGTACGGATAGGAAGTAGGAAGAATAGGAAGGTGAATAGTAGTAATAGTAATAGTAATAGTAATAGTAGTAGTAGTAGTAATAGTAATAGTAATGACAGAGGAGATGTATGTGTGTGTGTGTGTGTGTGTGTGTGTGTGTGTGTGTGTGTGTGTGTGTGTGTGTGTGTGTTGGGGGAAGGAAGGAGGAAGGGGGGAAGAGAGGGGGTGGGAGGGAAGGAAGGAGTGAGGGATGGATAGTGAGGGGAAGAAAGGAGGGATAGTGAGGGGAAGAAAGGAGGGATAGTGAGGGGAAGAAAGGAAGGAGGGAAAGTGAGAGAAAGAAGGGAGGGAGGGAGAATGAGGGGAGGGAGGGATGGATAGTGAGGGAGGGATAGTGAGGGGAAGTGAGGGCTGGATAGTGAGAGAAAGTGAGGGAGAATGAGGGATAGTGAGGGGAAGTGAGGGTACAAGGACAAGGAGAGAATAATAAATACAATGTAAATTTAGAATAGTTTCACTTACTGCGTAGATCAAGCAACAGATCAATGCAATACACACATACAGAGAGAGAGAGAGAGAGAGAGAGAGAGAGAGGGGAGAGGGGAGAGTATGTGTGTGTGTGTGTGTACGCATGAGAGAAATAAAAAAAGAAAAGAAAAAAGAAAGGAGAGAGGGGGGTGGGAGAGAATTAAATAAACAAAACCATCATTAACTAAGCTCGTATCCTCTCCAGCAGCTACTGTATACATTTCACTCCCCTCAAAAGAAAAAAAAAAATTCTCCCAATTTCCCAAACCGTCACCATCACCATCCACAAACTATCAAGAGGTTGCCAGATTCACCAGATGAGTTAATTGACAAAAACCCACCAGTGCTTTCCATATAAAATGTTTCTTGTATAGTAAATAGAGATAGATAGATATAGATAGATATAGATAGATAGATATAGATAGATAGATAGATATAGATAGATATAGATAGATATAGATAGATAGATAGATAAAGATAGATAGATAGATAGATAGATAGATAGATATAGATAGATCACCCTCCTAATAAGTTCACATACAAATAATTAGAGGAAATTTATTGACAAAACCACATGTATATAGGATCTTCACCCGGACAACGTCGGGTATCGCTGCTAGTAGTAAATATAAGCAATTGAAATCTATTTACCTCTTTAATATTTTGATAGATAATTAAACTATATTCCGAAGTGAGATTTACTGCAATAAAGTGGTTTATAAAGATTAATAAACTACATACAGGTGGTAGTAGTGGTAGTAGTAGTGGTAGTGGTGGCGGTGGTACCAGTCACGTGAGGTAGCCGAGGCGAAATAATGAGGTTTTGCATGGATATTGTTGGTTGCATTGAGATCAGTATTGTTGCATCAGTTTGGGGTTGG
>JAWZYT010004885.1:87500-106686 GCA_034508575.1 Petrolisthes manimaculis
TCCTCTTCTCCCCCTCAATAACAATAATATTACTAGGCTCGTTTCCCCCTCCTCTCCCCCTCAATAACAATAATATTACTAGACTCGTTTCCCTCCTCTTCTCCCCCTCAATAACAATAATATTACTAGACTCGTTTCCCCCTCCTCTCCCCCTCAATAACAATAATATTTCTAGGCTCGTTTCCCTCCTCTTCTCCGTCTACTCACAGGGAACCAGAAGGCGAGGTGGAGGTGGAGTTGGTGGTATCAGTGTTGGAAATGATACTTATGATGGGTGGGCTGCTGGTCGGGTGGACGCGTTGGTGGGAGTGATTCGACCACTTGTTGGACCCACTACTCATCTTCTTGTGGTTGTGGTTGTTGGGGTTGGGGTTGTAAGATTTTTTTTTTTTTTTTTTTTTTTTTTGTGGATGTTGTTGTGGTAAGATTGTTTTTTCACGTGATTGTTTGTTTGTTTGTTTGTGGGTGTTATTTGTTTGTTTGTGGGTGTTGTTGTCGTTATGGTTGTAAGAGAGAGAGAGAGAGGAGGTATAATAATATATGAGTATGTGTGGAGGGCAGAGAGGGGAGGAACGGGGCTGAGAAGTACCACCCAAGACTACACGGAGTAGAATGACGCCAGTATGTATTTGTAAAGAGGAGGAGGAGGAGGAGGAGGAGGAGAGGAAGGGTAGGCGGAAGAGGAGAGAAGGGTGAGGAGGAGGAGGAGAGGAAGGGTAGGGGGAGGGGAAGGGTAGGCGGAAGAGGAGAGAAGGGAATGAGGAGGGAAAGGAGAGTATAAATATAAGAAGGAGACATTATTATATTTAAGAGTTGGGGATTCACAAAATACTTATAATAACTAACACCGGTAGCCTAATAAACCACTAAAGCAACTTGATGACGTCACATGGTGTAAATGAAGGTATAAAGTGTAATACACCAGCCAGCACTCTAGAGGTGACGTAAATCAATACACTGCCTGAATTTTATAGCATACAGCTCCGGGTTAGAGTACAAATAATATAATAATGATAACAAATAATAACAAAGGATAATTTCTTTGCATTACAACTTAAGACATCATCTGGTCGTCAATCGGATACGAAGTTCGCTTGGGTGAAACCAAGCCAAAGCAAGCGGAACTGTTCTGGTCGGTCAAAAGGATTCGTAGATCCACCTTGCTGGACCCTGCTGCCAGCCACTGAAACCAAGACCAACAACGTATCTATCCAAGCTCGCCTCAGACCACCGATTCGGTAGCTTGCATAAAAGGATAGGGGGACTTAATTAAATTTTTTTCTGTATTTATTTATTTTTTATTATTTTGTTTTCGTCGTCGTCGTCGCCGCAGCCGCCGCCACGCCGCCGCCGCCCCGCAGCCGCCGTCGTTTTTTAATGTATATATATTTTTTTATGCAACTTTTTTTTTTTTATGCAACATTTTTTTTTATGCAACTTTTTTTTTAGGCAACTTTTTTTATGCAATTTTTTTTATGCAACTTTTTTTTAAGCAACTTTTTTGTTGCGTAAGAAAAAAAAAAAAAAAAAGTTGCGTAAGAAAAAAAAAAAAAAATTTTTGCTCTGTTGTATGCCTTTACCTTGTTTCTGTGTAGATAATAATAAGTAATAATAATAAGAAATAGTAATAAGAAGGACCTTGGGAATAATAAGGAACAGACCCACCCACACATTTTGGAGGAGAGGAAAGTTCGCGATAATTATGTAGGAAAAATTTGGTTGCACAGAGAGAATAAAAAAAAAAGTTATAAGTAGCCTAAAATATCACTATAGTCAGATATTTTCTAGTGAAATTTGATGCAAAAACTGACAGATGCACTCGTATTAATTAAACAAAATCTTTGAAAATACGGTAGAAAAAAAATTAAAGGTGTGCCGTATAAAATGTAAACAATTCCACGAGGTTGGGTTTGTTTACATTGTTCAGGCAAGTGGAGTCAGCTGAGTGATGGTGGTGGTGGAGGGACTGACTGACTGACTGTGAGGTGAGTGACTTGCTGACTGGCTGACTGGCTGACTGACTGTGAGGTGAGTGACATGTTGACTTGCTGACTGGCTGACTGTGAGGTGAGTGACATGTTGACTTGCTGACTGGCTGACTGTGAGGTGAGTGACATGTTGATTGACTGACTGACTGTGAGGTGAGTGACATGTTGACTGGCTGACTGTGAGGTGAGTGACATGTTGATTGACTGACTGACTGTGAGGTGAGTGACATGTTGACTTGCTGACTGACTGTTGGGTGACTGACTGACTGTTGAGTGACTGACTGACTGTTGAGTGACTGGCTGACTGTTGAGTGAGTGACCTGCTGACAATACACTGGCTGGTCAAACCAGAACTTAAAAATCGGGTAAATTTACAGAAGTACAGTACTGTGTTTAGTATATTGTATATTTGGTAAATATTGGGTAAATTTACAGAAAACCTGGGTTCACTAAATTGTATATTTTTGTATAATTTTCTACTATTTTGGACCATTCCAACACACTTTTCATCTACGGTGATTCTCTCGGAAATGCCCTGTTTTCGAGATATGCCTCGTTTACAAACATAATTTGGAAACTAGTCTGACCTAACCTAACCTAACCTAACCTAGACCACAGGAGACTACCGGGATCTAACCTGGGCATACTACCGGACCTAACCTGGGCATACTACCGGACCTAACCTGGGCAAATTACCGGGTATAACCGGTATAAACTATCATAAAGTGACTGTGGCAAATATCCAGGACCTAGCCTAGTGTGGTAATACTGCTCAATCCAAAAACCCAGTTATTCTGTAATAATACCAAATATTGAAAGAATTACCATTATTGCATATGGCTTTTCTACCTTCATTACCCACTAATTTAGACCATTTCCTCCACAAATGCCCCAATTCTAAGATATTCAAATGGGGCATTTTGAAATTAACCAAACCTTACCTTACCTAACCTAGACCTCATCAGACTACCGGGACCTAACCTGGGCAAAATATCGGGACCTAACCTGGGCAAACTATCGAGATATAACCTGGACAAACTACCGGGATATAACCGGTGTAAACTATCATAAAGTGACCGGGGCAAATTCCCGGAACCTAGCTGGATATGGTAACACTATGCGGTCCTATAGCCAAGAACACAGTAGTTTTGTAATAATACCTGAATTTGTAACTGTAATCTAACACACCACTTCACTATAACGTTAGGTAATGCATAATATTATCTTCTCCTTTTTATTAATTACATTCTTCTACATACGATTGATAACAACTTTTACCTTTTCAGATACCGGCTAACACAAGAGTATTCCTTGTTTCTCTGCCACAATGGAGCCGCCAGACCATCCAGAGCCAAGCCTAAACGTGAGGGATCCAAGCGTGTTGAAACCCTCCCATGAAAGACTCCGGGTCAGACTGCCAGGCGTGTTGAGACCCTCGTATGAAAGACTCATCCGTAAGTCAGCGTGGCTTAAGGTGTTCCTTGGTCGTCTCCGTCTGACTCGGGAATCCAGGAGAGTTCTTGCTCGTGAGACGGGAAACCAGGAGAGTTTTTGCTTATGTAATCTGCTTCAAAGTTGTCACTTATAAAAAGGCTAAGCAAATTCATATTGATATCATCAAGGAAGTAAATCAGAATACACCAGATACCACTTGCACAGTAGTTGGGTCTCTTAAACATGTTAATTCTATTTCAAATTTAATTCTCGTACCATGAAGCCATAATCTGGATTATACCGTAAGGTCTGTAAAGCTGTGTTTGTACAGTAGAATTGGCAGGGATAATAAATTGGTATTTTGAAGGTGTTAACTCCTACATTAACAGTTACCGTACTTTACAATGATATTTACATACTGACGTTAAGTTTGCTTGTACTGTACTGTAGTGTCAGCAACAAAAATTATTGGACTTACCATTGAACAGTATAAAATTTACAGCTTGCATTATCTCTCTTTATACCATACATTATATTTGGCAAGAATTATGGCTCATGACTGTATTACTTATTTATATACTTTCATCCGCAGGGACAGCAGAAGGCGAGACAGCCATGAAGAGAGTACGAGTGTCCTGTGGGGTCTGTCTGCTGACCCGCTACTACTCCTTAAATAGAGGAGTAACTCGTATTGCCGGGGTGGTGGCGTGTGAGGCTTGTCGTCATTTTTATCAGCGGTTCAAGAGGCAGCCCTTCCCAGCAACCTGTTCAAAAGAAGGAAGGTATGGTACTACAGTAAAAGTCCCTTAAGGGGGTGTGGGAGTAGGGGACAGGCTTGGGGGGGGACTGTGAGTGTGTGGGATTAGGAGGACAGGCTTGGGGTGGGTAATAAGTCTGTCCCCTATTCCCGCACCTCCCCTAACCCCCCCAAGCCTGTCCCCCTATTCCCGCACCCCCTTAATCCGGAGGTCTATACCTTGGAATGCTCGCTGCCACGGAGCTTTTTGGGCCCACCAATTTTATCCATAATTATTGTATCCCAAATTATTGAAAAAAAAAATACCGAAAAAGTAATCTCCCGGGATATAATTCAATGTTGTGAGTGTCTACATTATTCATTATGGCTCCTAATAAACCACCAAAGAAGACCACTACGAAGTTGAGACCTCACAAGACATTAAATTAGGAGTGTCAGATTAGGAGTGGCAACAAGTGCAGGGAAATTTCTCTGTTTTGAGAAATTTTGAAGTCTACACAGGGAAATTATATAAAGATTGTTCAAGAATAACCAGGGAATTTTCTACCAGATGAAGTACTAAAATGACTGTAATTGTTCAAGAATAAACAGGGAATTATTGATGCAAAAATGGAAATTTTGTCAAGCAGACCTGGCAACACTGCCTGGCAACAGCAGCGATCCTCTCACCACCCCTTCCCTACCTCATAATTTATGTGTGACAGAGAAACCTGTATTTAAAAGTAATAAGAGTATTTTATACGTATTTTGGGGGGTATTTTTCGATAACACAGAATTTACGCTAATTCGGAAGTCTCAAACCCCCTTGCCTTCCAGATTAAGGGACTTTTAATGTACTGTAAATAAGATTGTATTCATACACCACTGGCATATGTACAGCATATATAGTGTTTTGTGGAGGGGGAGGGCTTTTTGCTTTTCATTAAACCTCTTTGGCAGAATGTAATCCCATTTTTTATATACAGTATACAGTACTGGTATATATATAATTTTTTTTTTCTTGTAGGTGTTTTGATGATGGTGACGTAGACAAGAACCGGTGTAAAGGTTGTTGGTTGGCTTTGATCCTTCAGCGCTGCCCACTGCCTGGTGTCATCTACTCCACGTTTTTTGAACACCTCTCGGAGAATTTGAAGGTGAGATTTCATGAGTGTATGAGATAACTATGGTGTACAATCCAAGGTGACTCTCTTTACTGTTTCTGCAGGATTTAATTAACACTTAGTGAGTTGTGCCTGGGAGCCCTTTACTGTACTCACATGGTAGAGTACAGCCTAAGAATGTTAATTATCAGTCACTTAATATCTGCAAGTGAAAAACATGTGAAAGAAAAACGTTTCATTACCATCATAGTTGAGTCGATTCCATCTCAAACCCTTTCTTTCCGTACACAAGATGTTTGCCCTGGGCGCCAGTACAGTACAGTATTTTCATACACTCCTTTAATCCCAGTACAGTAAAAGTCCAAAAGTTCGGACTCCAAAACTTCGGAATGCCCGATATTTCGGAAGGTATTTGGCTGACCAATTATTGCTGATTTTTTTATGTAAAAAAACATATATTTACAAAAAATTACAGTGTATTGATCCCAGTACAGTATTTTTCTTCACTCCCTTAATCCCCACAGATGAGAATGTCAGACTGCCCACTCCTAGAACAGGACATACCAGCCACAGGTCGAGGAAGTCTAGGCCTGGAGATGTTCTTTGACAATGCCTGGGTGGACGTTACTGATAAGAACACCATAACTACCAAGACTACCAGGAGGGGATCCAGAGACACTGATGACGGCTCTGACGGGGATGTCTTCGTCTCGGAGCTTGACGTAATGTCCGAAGAAATGGTGGTGGGCGATCCTTCAAACTGGGAGGTGAGGCACAATGGAGGATGAGGATGAGATGAAATTAAGAAGGTATTGTTCATGGAGGAAAAGGAGGTAGTGAAGTTTAATGAGGAGTTGTTGTTGTTGTTGAAGTTCCTCAAGCTGTCTGGCCGAGCAGCCCCGAGCTCCTGAGGAACCGGGCTTTCCCACAGTGCCCTTAGAGAGTGTATGTTGTGTTGTTGGCGAGGGTGGTTGTGTGTATTGCAGTCTTCAATAATGTATTTAATAGTATGGGGTGCTGTGTTGCATCCTGGACAGGCATTCGCATTGGCTCCATCCAGCCTCTTCTGATATGTCAGAAGGGCCGGGTGGTGGCCACATCGTAGCCTAGCCAGGTGAACTCTGTCCTCACGGGGAAGGGAGGATTCAGATGGGTGGATGTCAGGAGGTCATGCATGCAGCTGTGTGTTGTTTGAATTGACTGATGAGTGATTTGAGTATGGATATGTATCGTGTACTAAGTGTTGTTTTAATGTTCCTTGGCATGTGTAGTAGATGGTGGGGATGGGGTGTTGGGTGATTCCTTCCACGAGTTGTGAAACGATCTTTGATAGTTGAAGGAAGGAAACTCAGGAAATATAAAAATAAATCTCTCACTAATTATTTTACCCATCCATGCTGGCTTATACAGGTTTCGTTTTTCATAATGAATTCCTTCTTATGTAACCTCATGCCACGTCTACAGGATACCATACTGCCTCTTCCTCTCATCGGGGCGACCGCCACCGTGACGACTGACCCAGAGGATGCCGGTGTCACAAATGAGAAGACTGTTGGCAGCACTAACATGGACCCCTGTGATAAAGTGAGTTCTGATCACTAGCACACATTATCTACACCATATTGAATGTCCAACTCTACCACAAACTTTCTATCTACAGTACTTTATAGTGTTTGGAGGACCTGATAATATTACCACAGACTCTATCTACGGTAATTTAAGCTACCGGTAATTTATCTTGGGAGGAATATCTGTCTTGAGTAATTTATTATTTGCTGAAACTAATTGATGATTTGTTTGCAGGTGATGGAACTGCTGATGGAGGAACTCGACTTTGAGATCCTCGCCCAGAACACACAGAGCCTGGAGGTCAGTAGCCAAGTCAAAAAGAAGAGGAAGAAGAAGAAGAAAAAAAAGGAGGAGGAGGAGGAGGAGGAGGAGGAGGCAGTAGTCAACAACAATAACAACGTCAAGTGTACACAGGAACTCCTTGACCCGAATGAGTTGCTGAAGGTGAACCAAAGTCCCAGCAACTGTCGGAGGAGTCAACGGAACAAAAAGAAATGGAGAAGAAGGTACGCCAATGTTTTACACTCAAGTACTGTAGTGTAGATCTTTACTGTGAACCCTATTGTATTTTTCCAAGCATGACCACAAATAGATAAGGTAAAGAAGGTAAAGAAAACAGGAAACTCATTAGTTCAAACGGAGTGGAATGTACGCCCATATTTTCCACGCAAATACAGTAGGCCTTTGCTGTGAATCCAAGTTGTTTATCAAATCATGCGCACAAACGGATAAGGAACAGCACCATATGAGGTGGAGCCTTAATTATTTAATGACAATGTTGTTCCTCTGATATAGTGTTCTACCTTGTCCATTCAGTCAGGCTGTTGCCAATTTTACACATGTCCTCAAATATTGGAAATGGGAAAAAAAAATCTTCAGTTGACAACCTCTATTGTTTCTACATTGCACTATTTCAAAGCATATTTTACTCATTCCCATAATTGAAAAATAAAAAGTTAATCGACAACCTCTTTCTCTTTTATGTTGCACATTTCAGAGAGAAGAAGAAGAACCCCTGGGCTATCTACGATGGAGAAGGTCGGTTGGCGGATACGGGTGTGGACCTCTGTGACTGCCTGCAGGGGGAGTGTCCCGGCTGCCACTTCCCCTGCCAAAGCTGCGGCTCCGGCAAGTGTGGCATCGAGTGCAGGTTTGTGATGATCAGGGCGGTGTACGGGAACTCTCATGCACCACAGGATGTTGACGATAACCGATAGGGAACAAAATAGGATAGACACTGTAATATTTTCACCATCAGAGTACAGTACTTTGTTTTTATTGTTATGAATAATAGAAAAATATTTGATGGCCTTCAGTGATGTTTACAGAAGTCTGGGAGAATATTTGATGACCTGTAGTGAGCTATCTATCTATCTATAGCTCTGACGCCTCGTTCCCTCCGGGAACTCCCCCGAAGGGGGTGGCCACAGCAGAAAAGTCTCCAGTCTTCCCTGTTCCAACACTCCCTCCTTACTTGGTCAAGCCCTCCCCTCCCCCTCATGTTTTAGTATAAATTTAGTATAAAATGAAACAGTATAATAAAAGTATTCATGTTTGCATTATAATTTCATCGAGGGTTTCTGTGTAAAGTGATGTACGGTACTCAAGTCTCTCAGCCTCTATTTCTCTCTCTCTTTCCAGGGTGAATCGGTGCAGTTACTACGAGTCGGTGGAGATCCAAGGAACCAACATAAAGCGACGGAATGAGTATGTGAAGAGGTAGAAGGGAAGAGCCAATACTGCACAGGCATATTTATATATACTGTACTACATGACAAGTATGGTATTTCTACACAAGACTGACTGTGAAAGAGGATTATTATTTTATATTGGGTGATTAAGAGGTTAGGTTAGGTTAGATTATGTAGAAGGTAAAGCTTTTAATTAGAAGGTAATTAGAAGGTAAAGCTCTTAATTTCTTCAAACTTTGCTAGAAAACGGTCAGGCTAGGTGTGGTGAGGTTAGGATTCGGTTACTTTAGGTTAGGTTATATTTAGGTTATGAGACAAAGTTAGGTTAGATTAACTCGGATTTTCATTGCATTTTAGGATACATTAACTTGGATTTTCATTGTATTTTAGGTTACATTTTTTTGTGTGTATACAGCAGGAAAAGAAATTGTTCACAGCTACTTTACAACAATTTCTGTATACTCTTGTGATACAGTGTGATAATATGAGTCGATGAATGGCAATGAGCGGTCTGTTGTGGTCTGATTAGAGGGGTACTGAAATTCTGGGCCCAATAGCCTGTAGCCATATCGTACTTTCATTCATTCCCAACGTTTCTTTTACACAGTATTGTACAGTATTGCCTAGGATGTTAGGGAAGCTTGAGAATATAAGTGTGAGAAATGATATTATGTACACACGATCAAAAGCCATCAAACAGGAGGCTGTATAATGGTTCTGTAAATGATCAGCACAGCTCGTGTTACCCCAGCATTAAACAAGCTATTTTTTCAGTATCCTTCATCTGAGGTGTCACAATGTTTTACACAGGAATTAATTACACCCATAGTTGTTTTGATCGTGTGTACATGTAAGTCATTCGCCCACTAGCGGGGTGGTAAAGGAGTCGCTGCTAGCAATACTAATTTTCCCGGGCGCATGGAGCGAAATGTTTATGTTTGAGGTACTGGACACACTGCAGAGGATAGAAGGGAGGGAATGTGACCCGACCATTCCCCGGACAAAAAGTGAGCGCCTTACTGTACAGGTCCTTGGTGAAATAATCCTGATTAGGGAGTGAGTTCCTTTTAAGCAGCGGTGAGAATCAGACACACGTTAGACTCGAACAAAACCAATAATAGTGGGAGTGGATAAAATGACAAACTGCAATAATAAAGCGGTGAGAATCAGATACATGTTAGACTCGAACAAAACCAATAATAGTGGGAGTGGATAAAATAACAAACCACAATAATAAAGGAAGCAAATAAAATACAGTACATATATACCAGTGGCGCTTTGTCAACAGAGCTTCGCGTTATGTCAAGAAAGGTTGAAATGCCTTGCTCTTTTAAGTTGAAAATGTATTGTTTATGTTGCAGAGACATTGACTTTCCTCACCAGAGTTTTGTACCATGAACCTGATGATGTGTGTTATTTAAGAGTATTACTTATCCGTTGATATAGAGACAGGAACCGAAACTTTATCCAGTATTATACGAACGATTCTCTCTCTGCCTGGAAAATACTTTTCCCTCTTCCCTCTTCTGTATTGAATGTATTCTGGTACCTGTATAGCAGTGTAAGTCTTTTTTATTTTTTTGTAAATACAGAGGTCTATTTTGCTTAATCTTTTAAAGGTGTATAGTATATTATACGATAAATATATTTGGGATGTTGTTTAATCTCATGAACACCATTGTTGTTCTGGTAATACTGTATACTGTATTATTATTATAGTGTCTATGATGTGTCTTAGTGTCTTAATTAAGGAGAGGAAGTCTTTTTATTAGATTGGAGTGCTTCTGATTCCTCCAAAAACAGATCCCCTATTGGTAACCTTCAAGTGGTCTGTTTCCCGGCATAGTCTGGAGGAATCTGTAGCACTCCAATTTACCTTCACAAGTTCCTTCCCTTAACTTTTACATTGCAATTTCTTCTCTAGTTGATAAAATGAAATCGGGTAGTTAGAGAATCGTCACAATTATATAGAGTATTTTTAGTTTTATTATTTTTTATCTCTGGTAATGCGAGGCTGTCTTATTGGTCAATCGGAGGGCTACTGACTGCTCCAAACTATGCCAGGAAACAGACGCCCTCAGTGGCACTCAAAGGGGATGTGTTTTGTGGTATAGTTTGGAGGAATCGCAAGCCTTCCAATTCCTACAACAAAAAAACCTTCCTTTATAAAGGATTCTCACATTTATATACAGTAATTTTATTTTATTTTTGTCTCAGTAAGTGCATATTCAGAATTACTTCAGTTTTATTGGTTTTTTTTTGTTTGTTTAAGAGAGAATAGGAAGGTAGGAAATGAGAAGAGAATTATTATTATATTATATTTATAGTACCATACTTCATAGGTTGTTTATTTATTGTATTTTTTTCTTTAGAGGATGGGTAGGTAGTTAATAATTATATACCCCATAATGTATTAGAAAAATAAATGCACATTAGGGTTGAGGGGGATACAGTATTTAGATAATTTGTTGATACAGTATGTTAATGAAACTGATCTTCTATTAATAATTGTAAGAGGGTACAGCCATGGGTGATAGTGCTTGACCAGGGTCCAGGAAGTGTTGGTGAGCAACTGAACACAGTTCAAACAAGTGAATTTTCCAAACCATTCTCAACGTTGAGAGAGGTTTAGAAGACTCACGTTTTCGAACTCTGTTCAGTTGCCCTCCAACACTCCTTGTACCCTGGTCAAGCACTATCAGCCATGACTGTACTGTACTGTACATAGCACATTGTTTTGGGTGGTAAATCTGGTGCAAATGATTCCTCCAAACTATTCCAAGCAACAGAACATCATTATTTTTTGCTATTCTGGTCCTGTGTCCTGCTGGCATACTTTGGAGGAATCAAGGCACTCCAATGTACCAAAAGTTTATTACCTGTTGTTTCCTGACATAGTTTGGAGGAATCAGTGGCCTTCCAGTTTACGAACAACAATAGAGTCTTATCAACTTTCTCCCCTCACCCTAAGCAAAAGTATCAAGTGTATGATATATTATAATTATACAATATATATAATTATATAGTATTAAAAAGATGTTATTTATATTCAGGTTACATTATGAAATGGGTGGCTATTATACTTTGAATGTTAATTACTTGAGCCCTTCCAATAGTTACATAAGTTTTTTTGTTAATTTTTGTTAAGACTATAATGATGGAATATATTCTCAATGAAGATTTTATTTAAAAAAGTGCGATAATAATTTATGTACTGTACATCCCTCGTGTTATAATTATTAGAGAGGAATGGTGAGGAGGGGGGAGTGGTAGAAAAGAGAGAGTGGGAACAGGAGGGAGGGTGGGAAATGGAGAGAGAACAATAATAATAAGGAAGGGTAGCAAAGATGGGATATGAGGAGAGGTAGGGTGGGGGGGGGGGGGATGGAGAGGATGAAGAAGACAGAGTTAGGGGTAGGGGGGGGAAGGTTGGTCTGAGAATAAAAGGAGGGGGGGATAGAGAAGGGGAGACAGATAGGGGGGGAGAGGGGTGTCGGAGAATAGATAGGGGATAGGGAGGTGGGCAGAGCAGAAGACAGACAACACCATTATGAACGTTTGACGCAGCTGTCCCACACACACACACACACACCTATAAACACACACACACACACACCTATAAACACACACACACCTATAAACACACATACACACACACACACAACACCCTTTAATTTCCTTCCCCCCTCACACTCAATTACCTGTTAATGAGTTTTCCCCGTAGGTCCAGGGTTTGTTCCGTCCCTATTAACGCACTCTTATGTCACATTTAGCCGCGTGGGATGGAGAGAGTGTGAGTGAGAGAAAGGGAGAGAGGGAGGGAATGAGTGAGTGCGAGGGAGTGATAAAGAGAGTGAGTGCGTGCGTAAGAGTGGGAGTGAGTGCATGCGTGAGAGGGAGGGAGGGAGTGTGTGAGAAGGAAGGAGGGAGTGAGTGCGTGAGAGGGAGGGAATGAGTGCGTGCGTGAGAGATAGAGAGTGTGAGTGCGTGAGAGAGATAGAGAGCTTGAGAGTGATTGATTGTTATTAGTCGACGTAACAGCAAAATCATGTAGCGCCAGAAAAAGGTGTTTGTTATTATTATTATTTTTTGTGAATAATTCAAGTGACCCCCTCCTTTTCTTCTGTTTTCTTCGTGTTTACTCTCCCTCCTCTCTTTATCACCTTCTCTCACACCCTTTCAATCCTTTATCAATCCCTAGCTTCTATTTCCTTGTTTGTTTTTGCTGTCTCTCCTCTCTTTATCACATTCTCTCTCTCCCCATCAATCCTTCATCAGTTCCTTCTATTTCCTTGTTCGTGTTTACTATCCTTTTCTCTCTTTATCATCCTCTTGTTTTTTCAATCCATTTCCACTTTGCTAAAATATTGAAAAAGGAAGGATAGATTGTTGGTTTAATAATATACAGGATACTTTTTTATGATGCATTTTATTGGCCCTGGGTGTGTGAGGTGAAGTGAGGTGAGGCAAGGTGTAATGAAAATAGGTTTAACTAAATTAGGTCAGGAAAGGTGATAATAATTATAGTGTACGTGTGTGTGGTGAGACAAAAGTTAGGTTAGGTTAGGTTAGGTTAGGGTGGGTTTTCATTGCATTCTATAGGTTACATTATTGTGTTTATCAAGTAGGAAAATAATTAATATGTTCTACAACACTTTAGTTTAACTTGGGTATTGAGTTGGGGCCTATAAGCAACATATTGTATAAGACTTGTGTTAGTGATTGTAACTGTTGGTGAAGGTGATTTGATTACCACCATTGTCACCATAGCTGCTGCTGCTATGACTGCCACCATTGTCACCATAACTGCTGCTGCTATGACTGCCACCATTGTTGCTATTGCTATGACTGCCACCACTATTTCCGTAGCTATTGCCGTGACTGCCACCACTGCCACTATCACTGCCACCATAGCTGCCGCTGCCATGACTGCCAGCACCGCTTCCGTAGCTACTGCCACCACTGCCACCATAGCTGCTGCTGCCACCAAAGCTGCCACTGCCACCATAGCTGCCACTGCTATGACTGCCAGCACTGCCACCAAAGTGACCACCATTACTGCTGCCGCTATGACTGCCACCATAGCTTCCGCTGCTATGACTGCCACCATTACCACCATAGCTGCCGCTGCTATGACTGCCACCATTACCACCATAGTTACCACCATTACTTATAGCTTTAGTCTGTGCTTGTGTAGCTGCTGCTTGTGCTTGTGCTGCTGCTGTTTGTACTGACTGTAACTCCTGCAGAATTACAGACATTTGGTGTTGGAGTGAATTAACATTTTGTTGAGCCTTCCAAGTCATAGCAGCCTGTGTTGTCTGTATGTCTTGTGTTGCCTGTACACCTTGTAGGGATTGTTGAGTAACACCTTGTACCTCAGCTAAAGCAGTACTCAGAGTTTGTGTTATTTGTTGAGCCAAGTTATATGTAGCTTTAGCTGCTGCTACAGCTGTACTGACCTTGGCTGACAAGTTAGACTCAGCAAAGGCAGCAGCCTGTGCTCCTTGTACTGCCTGAGTTATTTGTGCTGCCTCAGCTTGTATATGTGCTGCTGCTGCTGTCGCTGTCTGGGCAGCAGCAACGGCTGTTGCAGCAGCTTTCTTAGCTGCTGATGCAGCCGCAGCTTTTGATGCTCCCTTTAGTCCTTCAGCAGCAGCTGTAGCTTCAGCAGCTGCTTGGCTGGCCAGGTTAGAGCTGCTGGATCCTTTATTACTTCCTCCTCCAGTACCAATAACAAGGTAACTACTACTGCCTCCATTACTATACCCTCCATCACCACTACTAACTCCGTTGTTACCACCACCTCCACCACCAAGAAAACCTCGCTTCTCCTGGAACGATAGAAACACACATGTAATAATAATGTGACAAGAACAGTCTTTACAGTATGTATTGGTGAAATGTTCATCATCACAACAAACAAAACATGAACCCAGATAAAAGGAAGGAAGGACCTACCCTGATGGTAAGTTGTGTGTCATTGTTGTTGATATCAGCCAACACCAACACCAACACAACACCTGTAGGAGACAACACACTTATTAGAACACTCGTTTGTATTGGTGACAGACTAAGTGGCAGCACAGAGTATGATTATGGACAATATATACACGATACATACATCCTTTCATCTTGTTTACATATTTCATTCCACTATATAATTATATATGTTCTCTCTCTCTCTCTCTGTGTGTGTGTGTGTGTGTCAAATGTATGTACTCACCCCAGAGGTAGATGAAGGTAGTAAAGATACGAGGAGTCATAACTGTTCGTGTTGTTTACAGTCAAACAACTGATGATGTTGTTGTGTCAGACCAAACCTATATATACATACTGTAAGTGTGTGTATGTATGTATGTATGTATGTGTGTGTGTGTAATTCTATACTTACATGCATGACCACCACACCTTCTCTATTGCAGTGTGTGTGTGTGTATTGTGAACTATGAACCTGTGACGTGTTTGTGTTTGTTTGTTTGTTTGATTGTTATTTGGTCTTAAAGCCTACGTAATGGTCAATTAAAGCGATATATTGATTGAGTTGACGTAAGGTGTTGTTGTTGTTGTTGTATGATTATATTTTGATGTGATACTGATTTATATTGGCACGAGGGAAGGAAAGTGTCGGTGGTGGTGGTGGTGGTGGTGGTGGTTATTTGATGGTGGCTGTACAGACGCGAACCAAAATTTCGTACCCCCCTTGGCTGACAGGAAGGTGAAGACAGTATTAAAGATATGCTGAACGATGATGGGACAAACTGGTGTATCAGGTTGGTAACGAAACAATGTGAGAAAATGAACCTCACACTTTTACTCGCATTCCAAAGTATGTATCCAGGTTTGCTTCGAATAGCCTGATCGAGTATTAATTAAGCAGGTTCAAGCCAATGTGATACAGGATAAGCGTTGTAATTGGTTCACTATAGCATGTCAAATGATTCGAAGCTTCAACGAAACCTGGATACAAGTTTTGGATTGTGGCTGTACACTCGGCGGCAAAAGTCCTGTCGCTCACTTGCTTCACCGAGGCACGCGATGTTCATAGACTCGAGATTATTAGGTGTAGAAAACGTGCATATTTCTCGAGTTCATGAACACTGCCTGTCTCGGTGAAGCAGGTGAGGCGACAGGACTTATGCCGCCGACTGTACATACATCACATTATAATCATTCGTATCTCAGCTTAATAATAATGTAATAAAAATGACCCACGCATTTCTCGGGGACAAGTGCCTTCCTTAATCACTCACTTTTGGTAATCCATTATAATGAAAAAAATAAAAATAAATGAGAGTTGTGATATATAACCTTTGGCAAAACATCTGTGAACTTTGCTATGAGTGTTTCAGTTTCACAAGTCAAAGGTTCGTTCGATGCTTCACAGAGAGGTTGGTGAGGCCATGTGTGTGTGTGTGTGTGTGTGTGTAGCCTTACAGTACACATGCATGGCTACACACATACACACACACACTCTCCCTCTCTCTCTCTCTCTATCAATCGTATTATGTGTATGTGTGAATAGAAACCAAAATTACAATCTTCCATTAACCAACACTAAGGAAAGAGAAAGTAAATGCAATAATAGGTTAAGATTTTCAATAGTGTTTCATATCAAACTATGCTTTAATGTGAATCGAATCGTTTTCCCGCCTTTTTTTCCGAGAGGTGAAGGTTTTTGACAATAGATGGCGTCAGGGTACGTAAACAAAGACACGTGGTGGTCATCTTCTTCACCTCTTAGTCAGTCAGTCATTCAGTTGTTTATTGTTTGGCTATTGTGGGTGGGTTGCTGTGTGTGTCTCTTTCTTTCTATTTTTCTCTCTCTCTCTCTCTTTCTCTCTCTCTCTCTTTTTGTGTTTATATTGTGTGTGTGTAAGGAGGTAGTGAATGGTAATAACAGCAGATATGTTATTATTATTATTATTATTATTATTATATGAGAGAGACGAAAGGAGAAGGAAAGAATGAGGGAAGAAAAGGAGAGAGAGAGAGAGAGAGAGAGAGAGAGAGAGAGAGAGAGAGAGAGAGAGAGAGAGAGAGAGACGAAGGTAAAAGAAAAGAGAGAGAGAGAAAGAGGAATTTTAGACCCTGACTGTAAACAACAACGGGCAACAACAACAACAGAAGATTATGAAGGTAATTTGCAGCCAGACAAACTTTGATTCACTTTACAATTATTTCTCGGTAAGTCAAGTTATTATTATTATTGTTATTATTATTATTATGATTATTATTATTATTATTATTACGAGATATATTCGGGGGTTCTCTATCTCTCTCTTCTTCCTTCCTTCTCTCTCTCTCTCTCTCTCTCTCTCTCTCTCTCTCTCTCTCTCTCTCTCTCTCTCTCTCTCTCTCTCTCTCTCTCTCTCTCTCTCTCTCTCTCTCTCTCTCTCTCTCTCTCTCTCTCTCTCTCTCTCTCTCTCTCTCTCTCTCTCTCTCTCTCTCTCTCTCTCCCAGTCTTCACATGATTCAAAACAACAACAATAACAAAAACACCACCACGTGACTGCTTATTATGAGAGAGGGAATATTTTTACAAGTTGCCACAATTCGATTTGGAACATTTTACTATTACCAGTGTTTATATTTCACTATTACAAACAACTTTTCTATATACAATTTCATTTTTTTTAATTGCATTTTTCACACTTTTCGTCTTGCAATATAATGTATTTCATCTTTTACTACAATATTTCTTAGTAACATTTCCGTCATAATGCGTTATTACACTAATAATAATTATCCCTTATAAGTGAAGTGGAACTCGTATTTTTCAGAGTCAAAAATGTCTTAAAATTTACCTTTTCACTCTTTCTTATTGCAATTTCTTCTTCTACAATTTTTATTAGTAAAATTTCCGTCATAAATGCGTTATCTTTCGCCAAATGCCTTTCGATGGTGAACATCACTCAAATCACACTAATCCTTCTTGGAATTATATTTTTTTCCAGTGAAATCCTGTTGTGGCAACTTGTAAACATTTACCTGAGAGAGTAAGATAATAAACTGTATAATAAAAGATAGAAAAGTTAAAAATTCCTGATATATTTTTTATTAGTGTGTCTATTATGGAACTATATACCACGTGACTACAGTGACCTCTGGGGGGAAGGAAATTTACAGTGAGAGAGAGAGAGAGAGAGAGAGGGAGGGAAAGAGAGAGAGAGAGAGAGAGGAGGAGGAAAATGTGTGTGAGTGCTGTGTGTGAGAGAGAGAGAGAGGGGGGGAAGAGAGAGAAAGGAGAGGAGGAGGAAATGTGTGAGTGTGTGTGTGAGATAGAGAGAGAGAGAGGAGGGACAGATCCCTCTGTGTGATGGTGGATGGACAGTCGTCAAAGGACCACCCAATTGGTGCTGGTGTTCCACAAGGCAGTGTGCTTGGTCCACTGCTTTGGAATGTATTCTTCAATGATCTGTTGCAGCTCATCCCTGAAGCCTACGCCTACGCCGATGACTGCACACTCACATTCCCTTGTGACAGTACTGACCACCGTGCTACTGTTGCCCTGCATCAACCAGACACTGGAGACCATCACTTCATGGGGACAACGGTGGCAAGTGGACCTGGCCCAAGACAAGACCCAGGTCATGTTGGTCACCAGGCGACGCAGTTCCCCTGCCATTCCCATCCCTCCCATTCATCTGGATGGATTGGTGCTGCCACTGCAAACTACAGTGACCATTCTTGGCGTGAGATAGATAGCGCCATATCCTTCACCAGCCATGTCAAGAAAACAGCTTCTAAAGCAGCGGGCAGGTTGAGCTGTGTCAGGCGTGTCTCGCACCTTCTAGACGCCCGGGGAGTTTCAAACCTCTACGCGGCCCAAGTCCGCTCCATCATGGAGTATGCTCCTCTGACTTGGTCGTCCTGCCCCCCGTCATACCTCGGTCTCCTTGACAAAGTTCAAAACCGTGCCCAGCGGCTCATCAACGACAAGGCTTCACCAAACGAGCAGGTCCCTTCTCTACAGCCTCTACAACACAGGCGGGATGTGGCGGGTCTATGTGCTACATACAAGATCCACAGGGAGGGCGCCCCACACCTTTCTGCTCTCCGGCAGCCATGGGCGACGCCTCACCCCCACTCCACAAGGGACGCTTCTACCAGAGTCCATCAACTTAGTGTTCCCTTCACCAGGACAGAGACATTCCTTCGCTCCTTTGTACCGCGTTATACTAGGCTGTGGAATAACCTGGTTAGAGAAACTGGTATTCATGAAGCTCTACTATGCATAGTTTTAAAAGTGATGTGAATAAGTGGCTAAAATTATGAGTATATGTCTTGTATATAGTTGTGTGTATCATTTGTGTATAAACATATGAGTCATAGGTTAAAATGAACTTATAGATTATTGTTAATAGTTACCATTTATGCATACCCACATTAGGAAACATGTATTTTTAATTGTATTGTATTCACTATTGATTCCAAAATCTTGCCCAAGATAGTTCTCTGCAACTCACTGAGCACTTAGGGCTGTATAATGTTTATTTTTGTTTTGCAAATCATGTAAATATAATGTTTATTTTGTATTTGTAAACTTTGTAAAAAAAAAAAAAAAAAAAAAAAAAAATGTGTGTGTGTGTGTGTGAGAGAGAGAGAGGAGAGTTAAAGTTAGAAATAGGTCCATATATAAGT
>JAWZYT010004886.1:2500-75000 GCA_034508575.1 Petrolisthes manimaculis
GATTAAAGAACAGATTGACATGTGGGTCATTGGTAATGTGGAGTGGAAACCTATTATTGATTACGTTAGGTTAGATAGTTAGGTTGGTTAGGTTAGGTTAGGTTAGGTATACTATCAATGAATCTTTAAAAATTCGAGCCTTGCAAAAATATCCAAAATATCCAAAATATCGGGGCGTTGTTTCCGTGTTTACTGTCCCTCCTTTCCTTCTATTTCCTTGGTGTTTACTGTCCCTCCTTTCCTTCTATTTCCTTGGTGTTTACTGTCCCTCCTTTCCTTCTATTTCCTTGGTGTTTACTGTCCCTCCTTTCCTTCTATTTCCTTGGTGTTTACTGTCCCTCCTTTCCTTCTATTTCCTTGGTGTTTACTGTCCCTCCTTTCCTTCTATTTCCTTGGTGTTTACTATCCTTCCTTTCCTTCTATTTCCTTGGTGTTTACTGTCCCTCCTTTCCTTCTATTTCCTTGGTGTTTACTGTCCCTCCTTTCCTTCTATTTCCTTGGTGTTTACTGTCCCTCCTTTCCTTCTATTTCCTTGGTGTTTACTATCCTTCCTTTCCTTTTATTTCCTTGGTGTTTACTGTCCCTCCTTTCCTTCTATTTCCTTGGTGTTTACTGTCCCTCCTTTCCTTCTATTTCCTTGGTGTTTAATGTCCCTCCTTTCCTTCTATTTCCTTGGTGTTTACTGTCCCTCCTTTCCTTCTATTTCCTTGGTGTTTAATGTCCCTCCTTTCCTTCTACTTCCTTGGTGTTTACTGTCCCTCCTTTCTTTCTACTTCCTTGGTGTTTAATGTGCCTCATTTCCTTCTATTTCATTGGTGTTTACTCTCCTTCCTTTCCTACTATTTATTTGGTGTTTACTGTCCTTCCTTTCCCTCTATTTCCTTCGCTTTCTCTTTATTACCAACCTTTCTTGCCATTACCCCCAACTGATATCTTGACTACCCCTGTTCCATACGAGGTTACATGGTGTCGTAACAATTTGGCGACACTGTCAGGATGGTAGTCAAGGTGTTGTTCCATATGGGGTTACATGATGTTTTGGTGGGTAGGTTGGTGGGTGGGTTGGTGGGTTACATGGTGTTTTGATGGGTAGGTTGGTGGGTGGGTTGGTAGATGAGTGAGTGAGTGAGTGACTGGGTTGGGGTGGGTTGGTGGGTGGGTTGGTAGGTGAGTGAGTGAGTGAGTGACTGGGTTGGGTTTAGTTGGTGGGTTGGGTAGGTTGGTGGGTTGGTGTTTTGGTGGGTTGGTGGGTGGGTTGGTAGGTGAGTGAGTGAGTGAGTGAGTGACTGGGTTGGTGGGGGTTGGTGGGTTGGTGTTTTGGTGGGTTGGTGTATTGGTGGGTTGGTGTATTAGTGGGTTGGTGGGTGGGTTGGTGGGTGAATGAGTGAGTGAGTGACTAGGTTGGGTTGGGTTGGTGTTTTGGTGGGTTGGTGGGTTGGTGGGGAGGTTGGTGGGTGGGTTGGTAGGTGAGTGAGTGAGTGAGTGACTGGGTTGGGTTGGTGGGTTGGTGGGTGGGTTGGTGTGTGGGTTTGGTGCCATGGTGGGTTGGGTTAGGCTACTTGGCGTGTTATCTCGACCCTGTTGTTGGAGTGTTGCTATTGATTCTGGCAATATTGATTAGTTTGTTCATGACTTGGGAGAGAGAGAGAGAGAGAGAGAGAGAGAGAGAGAGAGAGAGAGAGAGAGAGAGAGAGAGAGAGAGAGAGAGAGAGAGAGAGAGAGAGAGAGAGAGAAGTGTGTGTGTGTGTGTGTGTGTGTGTGTGTATGTGGTGCAATGGTAAAAGAGTAAAATAATAAGTTAAAAAATAGACTGAGAAAGATTTGGGATTTGGACAGAGAGAGAGAGAGAGAGAGAGAGAGAGAGAGAGAGAGAGAGAGAGAGAGAGAGTTAAATAGATAGATAAAGAGACAAGCATATAGATAAATCGGTAAAGAGAGATAGAGAGAAAAAGAAAGGAAATTTGAAAAAAAAATTACAAGTTGGTACTGTAATTTAAAAGAAAATAATAAAAAAAAAAAATAATAATAATAATAATAATAAAAGGAATAGCATATTTTTGACACTTGTATACATTGGAGCACCTTGATTCCTCCAGTGTATGTCAGGAAACAGGACCCATGGATGAAAAATAATGGTGTCCTGTTGCTTGGAATAGTTTGGTGGAATCAGTTGCTCCAGATTTACCAACTTTTTCTATAGTACATACCGTCGTCAATTTATTATTATTATTATTTTTATTATTATTATTGGTATTATATTGTTATTATTGTTGCCTTTTTTTTTGTTAATTTTTATTGTTACATTTTTTATTGCTTCTTTTCTCCCTTTTTTCTCCTTCCCTTCCTTCCCCCATCCTTCCTTCCTTCCTTCTTACCAATCTTCCTTCCTTCCTTCCTTCCCCCTTCCTTCCTCTCTTCCTTCTTACCAATCTTCCTTCCTTCCTTCCTCTCTTCCTTCTTACCAATCTTCCTTCCTTCCTTCCTCTCTCCATCCTCCTGCCCTCTTTTTCCTCCTTCTTTCTTCATTACCAACCTTCCTTCCTTCCTTCTTCCTTCCCTCCCTCCATTTCCTCCCTACCTTCTTCTCTTCATTCTCTTCCTTCCTTCTTCCCTCCCTCCCTACCTTCTTCTCTTCCTTCTCTTCCTTGTTTATTTATCCAACAATTCATCATTCTATATTATTTTTGCATTCGTCCATTCATTCATTCATATATATATATTTATTATAGCTGTGATCGTGTATGAGAATTGGAGGCTTCTGTTTCCTCCTGCCTATGCCACGAAACACGCTCCTTCCATATTAAACAGGATACATATATATAGGTGTGTGTGTGTGTGTGTGTGTGTGTGTGTGTTTCGTGGCAATATTTGAAGGACTCGTTTACCTCCAATTTTGCGACTACATACATCACCGAGTCCCTTACTACCGTGACTCATCATAGTACAGTAACGTGTGTGTGTGTGTGTGTGTGTGTGTGTGTGTGTGTGTGTGTGTGTGATAGAGGTACTTTAGTATACAGATATTCAGATAAACAAACAGAAAGACAGTCAGACAGGTAGACAGTCAGACAGATAAATAAATTGAAAGATACTGCAGATAGATAAATAGAGAAAAGGGCACTCATAGATAGATAGATAGATAAAAGATAGACATATACAATAGTTAGATATATAAACCAATAGATAGATAGATAGAAGATAGACATATACAATAGTTAGATAGATAGATAGAAGATAAACATATACAATAGATAGATATATAAACAAACCAATAGATAGATAGATAGATAGATAGAAGATAAACATATACAATAGTTAGATATATAAACAAACCAATAGATAGATAGATAGATAGATAGATGAGTGGTCTTACCTTCCTCTATCGTGGTTGGGGTGAGGGGGCTGGGTTAGAGGGACATTACCAGGTGCCCCCTCCCTTTTTTCCTTTCCCCACCCCACCTCACGTGTGTCAGGGAGGGAACCAGGCAGGGGAGAGGGAGAGGAGAGGGAGAGGGAGAGGGAGAGGGAGAGGTGAGAGGTGAGGACAGGGGGAATAAGGGATAAGGGGGTTGGTTGGAACAAGGTTGAGGTAGGGTTGGATAGTACAGAGGTGTGACTGAGGTTGAAGGTAGGGTTAAACAGGTTGGAGGTGTGAGGTTGGAGGATTGAGGTAAGGACGATATATATATAGGGAAAGAAAAAAGGTTAGACTAGAGGTAAAAGGGAAAGGGTAAGGTAAGGTAAGGTAAGGTAAGGTGAGGTGTATACGGCGACACAACCACCTCTACTCACGCACTACCACACACTGACCAACTGTAGTGAAGGTGTATGAGGGAGTTTTGTCGCACCTCACTCCCTCCCTCCCTTGACCCCCTCCCTCCCTTCATTGACACACTCCCTCCCTCCCTCCCTCCCTCCCTTCCTTCCTACATTGACACATTCTCTCCCTCCCTCCCTTCATTGACACACTCCCTCCCTCCCTTCATTGACACACTCCCTCCCACCCTTCCTACATTGACACACTCTCTCCCTCCCTCCCTTTATTGACACACTCCCTCCCTCCCTTCCTACATTGACACACTCCCTCCCTCCCTCCCTTCATTGACACACTCCCTCCCTCCCTTCCTACATTGACACACTCCCTCCCTCCCTCCCTCCCTTCATTGACACACTCCCTCCCTCCCTTGACTCCCTCCCTCCCTTCATTGACACACTCCCTCCCTCCCTTGACTCCCTCCCTCCCTTCATTGACACACTCCCTCCCTCCCTTGACTCCCTCCCTCCCTTCATTGACACACTCCCTCCCTCCCTTGACTCCCTCCCTCCCTTCATTGACACACTCCCTCCCTCCCTTGACTCCCTCCCTCCCTTCATTGACACACTCCCTCCCTCCCTTGACTCCCTCCCTCCCTTCATTGACACACTCCCTCCCTCCCTTGACTCCCTCCCTCCCTCCCTTGACTCCCTCCCTCCCTTCATTGACACACTCCCTCCCTCCCTTGACTCCCTCCCTCCCTTCATTGACACACTCCCTCCCTCCCTTGACTCCCTCCCTCCCTTCATTGACACACTCCCTCCCTCCCTTGACTCCCTCCCTCCCTTCATTGACACACTCCCTCCCTCCCTTGACTCCCTCCCTCCCTTCATTGACACACTCCCTCCCTCCCTTGACTCCCTCCCTTCCTACATTGACACACTCCCTCCCTCCCTCCCTTCCTTCATTGACACACTCCCTCCCTCCCTTGACTCCCTCCCTCCCTTCATTGACACACTCCCTCCCTCCCTTCATTGACACACTCCCTCCCTCCCTTCCTACATTGACACACTCCCTCCCTCCCTCCCTCCCTTCATTGACACACTCCCTCCCTCCCTTGACTCCCTCCCTCCCTTCATTGACACACTCCCTCCCTCCCTTCATTGACACACTCCCTCCCTCCCTTCATTGACACACTCCCTCCCTCTCACTTTGTCACTCCCTCCCTTTAGGCTACTGACACACTCCCTGACTCACTCACTCCATTACTCACTATTCTACCTACCTGTCTGTCTGTCTGTCTGCCTACCTACTTTCCTACCATTTGTTAAAATAATATCGCAATTTGCTAAACAAAATAATAAACATATATATATATATATTTTTTATAAAAGATAATAAATACTGGACGTAGCCGGATCTGGCACCATTGCCAGATCTGGCAATATACTAAATAATTACGAAAAATAGGAACTGAAAACTATTATTATATCTAGTAATCAATATAACTTTATGTTATTATTTTGGTGGGGGGATGAGTTTTGATGAGTCAAACACTGCCAACTCAGTCACTCCCCGTAAGAAAGACAGAAACAACAACAAATTTGATGTACTTAGTGGCCTTGAACAATAAATGCATTAAAAAAACACTATAAAACATTGCAATCTGCAAGCCTTCAGTCCAAACCTGATTATGGTCCACCGGTTAACTATTACCCAATGTAGTATTTATTGTAGACTGATGAGTGGTAGCATGGAGGTATAATCTAAGAGGAGGCGGCATGAGCCGCTCGTCCTGTACACCCAAAGTGAAGCAAGGGGCGGAGCCTATTACCCTACCCCCCATTGACTCGAAACATTGCCTCGCCCGCTTTACTCCCATTATAATTTTGTTCTTATTTTCTCATATATCCTATAATCATAGCCAGAAAGATACTTGAGTTTGTTCCATATATGATAACTGCATAAAATTATCCAATTCTGTATATTATCAAAAGTACTTAAACCCATTAAATATCGCTGTTTCGCAAACTTTCCTAGGAGTATGAATGAAAGAATGAATTGAATAATAAATGAATAGCTTATTTTATGCAAAAAGTATAGTAAAAGAGAAGGTGATAGCTTACACACCAACCCACAGACCGTATTATAACGTTACAGAGAAATAACAACAAGTACAGTTGACCACACGTGAATCTGCAGCTGGTATGCCTCACTACTTACGAAATACCTACAACAGGAAGGAAAGTGAGCAAAAGTTATCGTTTGTTTACAAGCAGATAGTAATAATATTTTACTGTCTGCCTGTCAACAAACTACATCTTTTTCAGCTTCATGTGTGGGTAACTGTACAAATGCAAATAAAATTAATTATATAAAGATTTCTAGTATGAGACTGCGGAAGGCCTTGTGTCACTCTTTAAGTATAGTATATAAATAAGATTATATACAATAAGATGTGTATAGTGAAGTGAAGATGTGCATAGTGTAGTGAAGATGTGTGTGTGCTGTGAAGATGTGTGATCTGCAGTGAAAATGTAGCCTAAATAGTGTAGTGAAGATGTGTATAATGTAGTGAAGATATGTATAAGGTAGTGAAGATGTGGTGTGTTAATTGTGATGTGTATAATTAAGGTAATGTAGATGTGTGTGAAGTGAAGAAGTGTATAGTGTACTGAACATGTGAATAGGATACGTAGTGAAAATGTGTATGTGGTAGGCCTATTGGAGATATGTGGTGTTTAGTGAAGAGATGTGTAGTGTAACACCCAGAACTGTCATGTAATTGAGTTGACACTCAGGTGTGTTGTCTTGTATCAAACACATTTTACCACTTATAAGCCACATGGAATCTTACCATGATGGCTGCATGTTACTGCATAAAGTGTGTCATCATTTCCTTAGTTTCAGTTCACTCTGATTTACACAGAAACATTAATTTTACTCATCAGTCCCAGGCAGTAATTTCACAATTATAAAAACTTTTTCCGCACATTGGCTTAACTTAGACTACGGTTTTTTAACTTACACCTAAATTCTCAACAACCAAATAGTCTACATAGTAAACACAATTATAAATTAAATATCTTTAAAACATTATGAAATATGCTAAAACATTCATAATACAATCTCTCAACACTCGAGTTATCCTTCAGGCCAACCCTAACTTAGGCACAAATAGGTCCCCCCATGGAGCCAGTTTATCTTTTATAACCCTGCCAATGCTATATATACGTCAGGTTATACATTAATAGTTAATATCACAACACTATAATAGCCTTGGCTTTACAGTTTTTGTGTGTACAGTATTAATATTCTACAGGACATGGGTACGTGTCGCGGTGTGCGAGGCAGGTGATGAAATTCACTTCGTTGATTTGTCAATTTCTGTCGTATATTTTTCTATATGACTTTCTTAACATACATATGAAATGTAGTAGAAAGACTCCTGTCTCTCTGGGTACACCCATATGCTGAACACGCCAGCATTATCTTAAAAAATGGCAAAGAATGATGATGAAATTGATGGTCCGACGTGATGAGCTGATGTTTGTTTTGAGTCAATGGGGGGTAGGGAGGACAGCCGACCAATAGAAAACTGGCTTCACCTCTGTGACGTGATGCCGCCTCCTCTTAGATTATACCTCCATGAGTGGTAGGGGCCGTAGGAAAGACAGAAACAACAACAACATACAACAACAAAGACAGTGACACTATTACTTATTTTTAGAAAGGTAGGGAAGAATTTTAGTATAATTATATATATACAGGGTTGGCAAACATCAATGGTTAATTAAAATAAAATGTAAACATAGAATGAATTACCTTTATTACATAACTTAGGGGTTTTGTACCTTCATTACCCAATTAGGTAAAAGTACCGAAGTGCACCTTACTGTATAATAGATATTTTACTGTCATTACCCACTATTTTGGACTATTCTAAGACACTTTTCTTCTATGGTTTTTCTGCCTGACCTAATCTAACCCAGACCACAGCAGACTACCGGGACCTACCTAGGCAAACTACCAGGACCTAACCTAGGCAAACTACCGGGACCTAACCTGGGCAAACTACTAGGACCTAACCTGGTTAGGTCCCGGTAGTCACACTAAATCCTTCTAGGAAATATATTTTTTTCCAGTGAAATCCTGTTGTGTGTGGCGGCTAGAATCAGCTACCCGCCACAAGCATCAGCCCTCTCGCCTGATGGGTTCTAATAGTGTAGCAGGCAGGAATCCTTTTATTCATGTATTTCAGGTTCACTCCAAAACCTTATATACCATTTGTAACCTTTATGAATAAACAGATTAAAAACCCACGATCTCTTAGTCTCCTTTCAAACCTCACCAGGAGACTAATGTAGCACCCCGCTACAGTGGTGACCCCGGAGTGACACGAACATCCAATCTACTCCACATGGCTGGCAAACCTCTTCTTAGCCATCACATCTAGTGACCCGGGAGTGTAAACCCCAAACCTCTTCGTTAGCCGCTGCGTCTGGTGACCCCAGAGTGTAAACCCAGACCTCTTCTTAGCCGCTACATCAGGTGACCCCGGAGCCGAGCAACACATCACAACTACGATGCTGCCAAGTATTCAGCACACACCACAACTACGATGCTGCCAAGTATTCAGCACACACCACAACTACGATGCTGCCAAGTAATCAGCACATCTGCACTACTCACCATACATCTTCACTACCCACCACAATCTGGTGAGGAAGATGTGTTGGTGCAAACTACCCAGCACACATCTTAACACATCTCAACTACCCACGGTACCCACCACACACTGGTGCGGGAGATGTGTTGATGTAGACAAGCCAGCACCAACTCCTCTCTGCATCGCTGTTCGCAGAGTTCACCTGACCTTCGGACACCTGCTGCCAAGCAATGCAACTCCATATGTCTGGCAAGCTTCACCTGCTTCTGTCTCCAGCATATTACCCATTGCTTCCCCTATCGACTACCAATCGAGGGAAGGTGTTTCCGTAGTCAGAAACTGGTGCATCTGGGAGCCCTTCGTCCATCATAATCCATGCACTACCAGCATATATTCCTGCATCGCTCTAGTGCGTACGCCGAGCGTAGCTAACGCCCGTACCACTACTGCCACACACGGCCCTACATCACGGCTCGACCTATCTACAAGACGACGACCCGCCGCCTGTAGGTCGCCCCTTCTAACACGGACCAAGAATTTCTCGCTGAGGGGGGAGTATTGTGGCGGCTAGAATCAGCTACCCGCCACAAGCATCAGCCCTCTCGCCTGATGGGTTCTAATAGTGTAGCAGGCAGGAATCCTTTTATTCATGTATTTCAGGTTCACTCCAAAACCTTATATACCATTTGTAACCTTTATGAATAAACAGATTAAAAACCCACGATCTCTTAGTCTCCTTTCAAACCTCACCAGGAGACTAATGTAGCACCCCGCTACATGTGGCAACTTGTAAAAATTTACCAATATATTCCAGGTTATATAAGTATATTAGACATAACAAAATTAGTGGGAGTGATAATGGACAAATGCTTGACTAATACCTTTTTTTTTTCCTAATTATTTTTACTGGTATTTTTGGTTACATACCACAATTTTACATTTATGAGTTTGAAATGCAATTAGTCATAGGTTTCAAGAAGGATTAGCATGCTTTTAAATATTTTCCATAATTTTTGTATACCAAAAGTGAATTTAAAGAAATCGGTAAATATTGAAAGAATTACCGTTATTGCAGATTGGTTTTCAACCTTCATTACCCACTTATTTAGACAATTCTAAGATTATTTTCTTCTATGGCATTTCCTCCACAAATGCCCTATTTCCATTCAAATGGGGTATTTTGAAATTAGCCTGACCTAACCTAGACCACAGCAGATTAGCGGAACCTAACCTGGGCAAACTATTGGGATATAGCTGGTGTAATCTATCATACAGTGACCGGGGCAAATTCCCGGGACCTACCCGGATGTGGTAACACTGCGCGGCCCTAGCCAAGTTCGCAGTAATACCTATATTTTTGTAGTATTATTAATAAATTTATTTACATTCTATGCCAAATATTATATATACAGTATATATATATATATTTTTTTTCTTTAGAGTGAAAATGAACAGCAGAGCAAACTACCTGCCCCCAGAATGGAGTGACAATGTCCGAATGCAGGTATTAATGAACAAGGCACAACCATTTGACGACTTGGGCCGATCTGCACGGCACTCATTCTGGTCCAGTGTCATTAACAAGTGGTGTCATGCCAAGCTTTGTCCAACCTTCAGTGTTCAGGTAACCTCAACATAATTAAACAGTAGTATATTTGAGATGTAAGGAAATGAGGTAGAGGATTTGCTACTGTGCATTGCTACTGCCAATATTGGGAAAAGCATAAACCTCGGTGACCTACCCCTCCCCAGGAAGGGTAGGTAAGCCTTACCTCACCTCCAAGCGATGACCTCAGGGTTATGGAATGACAGATGTGACTAAGAAACAAGAGATAGTAGAATGTTTGTACCTTTGTTTAAGGGGAAGGGGAGTAAGGAGGAGTGTGGTAGCTATAGGGGAATAAGCCTTCTTAGTATACAGTCAGCAGCATAAGTTCGCTTCATTTCTACCTGCGTATGTATTAGCTATAGTGATGTTGTAATACTATTTTAATGCAGAGATAACGAATATAGTTCTCATACGATAAATTACGTATGTTGTTGGAATAAAAACGGGTTCAGAATGCAACTATCTGGTCATATTAACACAATTAAGTACATGAGATGGACGCGAATTTATGCTGTTGGCTGTACCGGGTAAGGTGTATGGGAAGGTTCTTATTGAGAGACTGAAGGAAGTACGGTAACAGAGAATAAAGTTAGTGAGGAGCAGGGAGGGTTCAGAAAGGGTAGAGGATGTGTGGACCAATTATTTGCATTAAAATCAATAGTGGAGAAGTATACTGGGAAGGGTAAGAAGTTGTATGCTGCCTTCATGGACTTGGAGAAGGCATACGATAGGGTTGATAGAAGAGCAATGTCAGAGGTGTTGAGAATTTATGGTGTTGGAGGATCTTTGCTGGAAGGCATTGAGAGGCATTTTATGCAGATGCAAAAGCATGTGTGCGGTAGAGGGTGATCTGAGTGAGAGTTTTAATATTAGTGTAGGGCTGAGACAAGGATGTTTTATGTCACTATGGTTGTTCAATATATATATGGATGAGTATGAGAGAGATGAAAGCCAAAGTGAATGGTGTGGGGTGAAGTTGAGGCTGAATGAAGTAAATTGGTCCTTGGTGGCAAGTTTATTTGCGGATGACACTGTGCTGATGGCAGAGAGTGGTGGACGAATTTCAGTTTGTATGTAAACGAAGGAAACTGAAGGTGAATGTGGGTAAAAGTAAAGTTATGGTATTTGAAAGAGCAGAAACTGAAGTGATTGACTTTGCTACACCTTACAGAGGGGAAGTACCAACTGGGACGAAGTGTGAGATAACTCTTGAGGGGTGAGAGGATGGAGGAAGTGAATAGTGAAGGAGTTTAAGTACCTGGGTACAGTTCTGTGTAAACATGGAAGTATGGAAGGAGAAATTAGGGAGAGAGCAGTAAAGGATAGACAGGTCATAGGATCATTGGGGAGGATTATGAAGAGTAGAAGTGTGAGTACGTAAGTGAAAGGGGGACTACGAAATAGCATAATCCTGCCAACACTGACATATGCGTCAGAGACATGGACATGGTGTAGGGCTCATCAGTCGAGAATAGGTGCTATGGAAATGAGTTACTTGAGAGATGCATGTGGACTGACAAGGTGGGATGGAGAAAGTAATGAGAGTGTGTATGAGAGATGTGGTATAAGTGAGAAGGCAATTGGTATTGAGTGTGGAGTGGTTGAGAGAGTGAAATGTAATACACTGAGGTAGTTTGGACATGTAGAGAGAATGCAAGGTGAGAAGGTTGTAAAGAAGGTGTATGGAAATGAAGTTGTGGCACCTGGTGTTAGAGGCAGACCACTGGTTAGATGGCAGAACAGAGTGGAAGAGTATGTATACGAGAGAAACATGAGGAGCAGGGGGGGCTTGACCGAGTAAGGAGGGAGGGTTGGAACAGGGTGGAAGAGTATGTAAACGAGAGAAACATGAGGGGCAGGGGAGGGCTTGACCGAGTAAGGAGGGAGTGTTGGTACAGGGAGAACTGGAGATTCTTCTGTTGTGGCCACCCCCTTGGATGAAGTTCCCGAAGGGAACGAGGCATCAAAGCCATAGATAGATAGATAGAAGTAAATCAAGCAAATTAATATAATTACTGAAACTTAATATCTTGAAAGGAGGAGATTTTTGAAATAATCCATCTTGATGGTCAACACAGAGATGGACAGACTTCCATATTGAACAAGTTGACAATCACTCCCAATTTTCAGGTTAGTGATAGCTTTAGCCTGATTTTGGGCAGAAATATACTGTACAGAGTTTGATGGTGATGGTTCTATCTGTAAGAATCCTCCTTATGGTAACAACAGAACAAGAATAAATATTATTTGCTTTAGACAGAGTGAAAGAGTGAGGAATGTATGCCTCTATACCCAAGGGGATGACCTTTGTAATGCATATTGTACATTCCTTGGGGTCTCGTGTCATAGAAGCAACATGTACTGTATGTATGTGTACAATATGCTGAATTTTTTAGGAATGTCACGCAGCATTGGTACGAGGAACCATGAGTCCTCTCTGCCTTCCTGAGGTCCTGCAGGACATGTACAGGTTAGTAATATGCAGTATATCTTTGGCTTGTATTCTACAAAGTCACTGAACAATTGACTTTATTGTTAATGCAACATCAGTGGTCATATACCACAACAAAGGTCATTGGTAAAGCAATGATATTGACTAGTATGATGGCTCCAGTCAGGGTTGAATTTCTGGAGTTTATATAGCACTTGGAATGTAGGGTGGAAAATCACACTGCTGTGATCACGTATGTAAAAACTAAAACCCACCGTGGTAGACGAACTATTTATTCCAAACAGTTGTCGTCGTAACTGTTTGGAATAAATATTTTGTCTACCTTGTGGGTTTTTGTATTTACTTGGAATGTATGTACTTTACTTTTAGTCAAGTTATAAATATATTTTGTACGGCTTGTTATTGTTGTAACACAATAAGCATAATTCATCTGAATTTTCTCTGTTCTTCTTACTACAGCCAGGGGGAAGTTGTGCCATACTTAGAGTTTGTTCAGGCCAATATAAACAGACGAGGAGAGAGCTGGGGGAGTTGGGGAACCAGGATGTTTCTCAGTACTCCTGCCCGTTACACCTGGAACCTTTTGAAACAAACAATGGGGCTGTCCGGGCTAGGACGGGGTAGCTTGTTGGTGAACGTAATTGTAGTGAAGGTGAGTCCTGTCACTGATGAGTGCTTTTATTTACAATATATATAGTAGTGTTGCAGTGAATGTGTTCTGTATTGCACAGTGTTGTGTTATGTTTTGCATTGTGCAGAGATGTCTTGTGATGTTCTGTACAGTAATGTGAATTATTGATGCTGGAGAGGGTGACCTTTATGCTGGAAATAACATACAAGTGGCATTGAATTGTCCCTTATTCTCTGGTTATGAACTTTAATAGCCTGTGGTAGTTGGCATGAACCTGGCTCTTTTGGACCACTGGGATAAAATGATATTAAATTAGGCTATCAAGGCTGCTACTGATATTGTGTTGTTTCATGTACTGTGCTGTATTATGAAGTACAGTACCATTGTAATTCCAGTACATTGCAGATTATTGTTTGTGTTGTTATGATACTTTGAGATATAGAGTGTTGTGCTTTGTTGTTTGTGGTATTGTCATATTAAAAGACCTCATCATGTTTGCATGTGTCTGCCTCATTCACCTAATGGTGGCTCTCCATGCAATTCAGTTATGTACAGTCGTGGCACATAATCCTTGACCAGACTTCCCCTTACACCCTGATCAAGGATTTTGTGCTGTGACTGTACAGCATTTCTTGCTAAGTCCTCTATCTCTAAGGTCCTTCTAGAGGACTGCATCTCATGTTAGTTTTGGTCTACCTGGTCCTCTAGGCACTCTGTCCTCAACATTCATACAGTATATACAGTATACCGTATATATTGTATATCCTTTCACCCAACTTTCATTTTTCATCCTCTCCACATGGCCAGACCACCTTAATCTGGCACTCCATATTACCGGGACTTCATCTATGCTTTCAATTCATAATCTTGCTCTCACTTCTTCATTTGTAATTATGCCATTAACATCAATATCTCTAAGGTAAGCACAACACATTAATCTTGCCATAGAGTATATTATTATATTTGGCTAAATGTGTTTAAATGTGCTAACAAATAAACATCTATATTTTTTGATTTAGAAGACAACCATAAATAGATTTGCCTCAAGAATTTAAGAATTTCTCAATATTTCTCATATAATTTCATTACCAAGTTTACTTGATAATCTTTCTCAGTTATTACTGACATCTCTGTCCAGAGGGATTGATAGGTGGTCAATAACAATTTAATGTTACAATCTGAACTTGTAGCTCTATGATAGTAAGATTAGCATAAACAGCATTATAAAGACCAGGAGCTTCTTTTGGGGATTGACTTGCTTTGTGATCCATTATAATGTTGTATTATAACATGTATTCATGTGTTACAGGAACTCTGTGATCAACTCATGAATACAGTGCACCACAACTTCACATCCACCAACTCTACTTCCCCCACCTCCCTAATATCTGTTGCCCAGTTGTACGTCTTGACTGGCATGGGCTCGGCAGGGGGTTCAGCTGACACCCTACAGCTCCTGGTCGACACTGTAGTTGCCAATGGCAGGGCCAGTGTAGTCAAACACCGAGGCACCATATACGTTAAATTTGACATGCCCGGAGATCTAGCGCCTCCTGAGATTACCGATATAGAGTTAGGTAAGTACAGTACAGTTGAACCTCGTTATTTCGGACTAATAGGGGGGAGAGGGTGTCCGTTTTTGCGGTTTGACCGTAATTGCGACGAATTTTTACGAGGGGTACGAAATAAAAATAAAAAAACAAAAAAAAACGTGTTTGTACAAAAATTAACACAAAATTCAGATATATCTACATAAATAGGTATGTAGTGATGTGTAAATAATATACCTAAATGTTATTTACCTTGTGTGGTGAAGAGATGAGTTGGTGAAGAGATGAGTTTATTTCTTGCCGTGATCGTATAGTGGGACGTATCAGAGTAGCTATTACTCTGAGTCAGAATCTTCAGACTCAATGCCAATGAAGTTTGAAGCACTGGTGGGGGCTACTGAACTATCCTTGCTGGTGGAAGGCTGGGGTTCAGGAGTCTTGCGCTTAAAAATACTGTTTAATAAAAACAAGAATGATGTAGTGATACGCAACCACTCCAAGTCTCCAACCCGCGCTTGTAAAGATAACAAATCACGCATGCGTGGTAGTGGTCTAGGTGGTAGGGGGAAGGGGGAAAATAACGGGATATCGATTGTTTACATTTTATTAGCCATATTGTACTCTGGTGTTTCCTTCTCCTTTATCTATTCGAGAAACATCTTCCTTCTTTCTATCGAAGGATATGGCCTTCTGTTTTGTAAATGCACCACCTGGCATGACTGTTGAAGCTAGTGGTTAACTCGTTATTACTAAAAACGAGAGTCACACAAGTTGACAGGGCAAGTTAGGCCTATATTCCCTTGACCTTGAGCTATAGGGTGAATCGAGACCGAGGATAGGGGGGGGAAGCAGTGCGGGAGAAGTGGTGGCAACACACACCCACGCTTCACAGATGAGTGATATAATTTCCTGACAAGTTCATTATGATTTCACTCGTTTTGTATGAGAACTCCTCGGATTTATTCGAGAGTCAACTGTATATATACATAAATAGGTATGTAATGATGTGTAAATAATATACCTACTGTATAATGTAAAAAATATAATAGGAAAAAATAGAGAAACCAAAATTCAGACAAAAAAAAATCTCCAGCGGATTGTGTCCGAAATAACCGAAATCCGAAATAACGGGGTCCGAAATAACGAGGTTTAACTGTACATATGAAATTATTCTTTGGTTTTCATTTAGTTGCTTATTGTTATTTGGGAATAAGTATTAGATTGTACGGAGTTCATGGCTCCTCATTTAATGTTATAAATACTGTACTGTTATTGGTTAAGGTGTGCATACTTGTGCAATTTCTCATTTTGATGATGATATTCGTACTTATGTTTCAACGTTTCATCAGTTTATCAAAGAAACCAATGGTCACCCAAACACTTATATTTTTTCTTTGTATAGTATTCTCGAGTTTTTTATTCATTAACTGGACCCTGTTTGTTTAATCCCTATATTAAGACACCATCTTGGAATTGTAACTCACACATGTTATGATAATGTTAAATGCTGTAATGCATGGATATTAATGTGCTTTACTTTGGTCATAGGTCAATAATTGATATCTGTTTATTATATATTTCAGCGGAGATTGATCTAAGCAGAGTCCAGAATGAGATAGAGGAAGCTGTGAGGAAAATGAATGAGGAAACAGAACAGCTGAAGCAACAAGCTAGAACTGCACTCAAGTTAGGCTCCAAAGTTGAGGTCAGTAGTGACTCCTGATATAAGTGGTGGTTACAAAGTACAGTACTGATACTGTAGTAGATTTTGAAAGTCCAATAGTCTCGTGAAATATCGTGATTTAGTACTATTTTCAGAAATATCTCTTCTCACTCTCATAATCACTACCCTACTACACTAAAGGAGGCATATCCCTCTGTGATTACCACATACCCCTCTCTCCCCTTTACCCTTATACAGAGGAATTATATTTCCTGATTTCCAGTCTTCAGGCACACTTCCCTTCTCCCATGCCAGTCCACACATTTTCCACACCCACTCAACCATTATCTCGCTGCCACACTTCAGCATCTCACCACACACTCCATCTATTCCTGATGCTTTACCCATCTTCACCTTCTTCAAAGCCTCATTCACTTCTAACCTCCTGATCCCCAACTCCTCCTCCACTACCTCTCTTTTTTTTTCCTACCATAACTCACTTAACTTCCTTCCAAATGCCTTTGATATACAGTATTTTGATATTCATACTACTTTGAGCAGAACTATTCGATTATGACTGTTGTATCTGCATGGGTGAAGCTTTCTTCCTGTGCTATGTATAAGTGAGTTTGGGATTTGCAGGGCACATTGGCATTGAGAATCTGTAGAGAACCTAGCGTGTCCAGTTCAGTTTAGTTCCTTTAATTTTTCCCTTTTCTTGATAATCTCCTACTCCCATTCTATACTTTCTTTTTTCACAGGCTCTGTCACTTTTGAGACGAAAAAAGCGATTGGAGAAGTCGCTAACAACCCAGCTGGGGGCCCTGGAGAATGTATCCACATGCTTACAACAACTCCAGCAATCTCGACTAAACAGGTACAGTACTCACCCATTATGCACTTATGGGGGTTGTACAGTGTTGGTATATATGGAGCAAGTAATTCCTTCAAACTATTCCAAGCAACAGGACACAATTATTTTTGTTAATAAAGTCCTGTTTCCTGACATACATTGGAGGAATCAAGGCACTCTAATATACCAAAAGTATAGTATTCCGGTCCCTTATGATGATGATGCACAAAATAGGAGTGCAGCATTATAAAATAGTATGCTACTGTATTGAGAGAAAACTAAACGAGAATTTAATTGTTCAGAAGTGAGAACTGATGCAAGCTAACCAGAAAAAAATATCTGTCCTGCCAATCATTCAACTAATTTATTTTAATGCCCGGTCATTGTGTATTTGTAACAGATCTGAAATGTCAATGCAATAATTATTCTCTGTTGACAAATGTTCCTGCAGAGATGTAGGCTTAGCTCAGGCATAGGAGAATTTACCTACACATTTGTACAGTGGTACAGTGGTAATGCGCCTGCCTCGCATCCGTGAGGTCAGCAGATCGAGTCTTGCCCAGGCCCGAAAATTTAAAACTGTTTACTGGGGGGTTACTGCCATGGCTGGGCACCATGGTGGGGAGTTGGGCTGGCCTGGCTGACGTTCTGGAGAGTATCTCATCAGAGATAAATACCAGAACTAAAACCCTGCAACTTTAACTTTATAAATACTATACAGTATAACTAAATCAGGGTTATTATTCATTTGATTTATGTTAATACAGTGTTATTACCCATTACCTTCCATCCCACCTTCAGACAAGTGTTGGGAGCATTCCAACAAGGTGTGGCAGCCCTGAAGATGGCAATGGGTGGAGAAGCCTCATCAGAAAGTGCTGCCAATACACTTGATGAACTGCACCAGGTATGTGTGTGTATTTGTACATAGAATATGTGTGTGAGTATAATGGTCCTGTGGGTGTGTTTGTCCAGTTATCTTTTTAAGTGTATCTTTTCATAATTTGAGGATTGCTACTTATACTGTACAAGGATATCAGACATAGTATTATGCATTTTCTTCCAACTTCACTAAGCCTAGTCTATTTATAACCTTTGATCAGAATTTAGATTTATTAGGTTAGACACACATCGTTGACTGTTTTAGTTATTAGGTTACACACATATCGTTGACTGTTTTAGTTTTGTTGAAATCTTTACTAATCTAAGTACAGTACAGGTGTCTGTATGTCATTATACAATAATACATACTTGGATTATTATTGTTTCACTACCTTTAACTCATAATACACTTCAACAATGCACTGGTTTTTTTTTATATATACTGTTCTGTATGTTTCGACACTGGACATAGGCTTCATCAAGCCCGTTACCATGGCCCAGGTCAATTGCTGCTCACACACACACGTCATCACTTCCGAACTGGTACCCAGCCACATAGGGAGGGAAGTGAGCTGTTTCAGTACCAGCGAGGGTGTTTTACGACGTTCGGTGGCCTTATAGTTTGTGCCTGAAACTCAAATCGGAAGAGTAAATATTCTCAGGCTCTCACCTGGGAGGATCGATCTCCCGACCTCTAGGTTATGAGTCCAGAACACTAACCACTCAGGCACCTCCCATATAAGCCCACTCTTTCCCTGTACTATTGAAAATACTGCATACTATATTTTATAAAACAAAATATGAAACATTAGTTAATTTGTTTTTTACTCACCAGTGATATATATGCAGTATTTTTGAACTATATACCTTCTTTGTCCTAGTTTTTCTACCTCAGTGTAAGGATAGAATACCTGTACTTTTGAAATAGACAATGCAAACCACTTGTCTTCCTCAGGTTCTTGAAGATTGTGAGGATGTTAGTACGATTGTGTCTGGTGGGATGGTGGAGGGACAAGAGGAGGAGGAAACAGAGCTACAAGCAGAACTGGACCAGCTCCTTGACACACAAATGGATCAATATAAAATGGAGGAGGAAATGGAGCAGGATCTAAGTAAGTTTCCCTACATCATAGAAAGGAAGACTGTTCATTTCGTAGGTCCATTTAAAATTATGCTAAGAATGATAAGAGCCATGGATAATATATACCGGTACCAATAATAACAGGGTACATGTTATCAAAGAAGAAATTATGGTTTCAAATGTTTGGTCCCAGATTGGTGAAGCAAGTACTAATAATTTATTGAGAGTCAAGCTGAAGGCAGTTATGAGCTCATCCGAGGTGGCATTTAGGTTTAGAAGCCAGTGAAAGTCACATGCTGCTAGGTACTGGGATAGGATGAGGGTGGTATCTCTCCAAGTACCAATTACAAGGAGAAATAAATGTATAAATGTTTGAAATGATGAAATGCAAGGAGATATAGAAATACAAATGTTTGAAATTATGAATGATGATGATATTCTTGGTAGTTTGCATCTTAGAAAGCATCAAAATACTTTACTGTACTCTGTATCTGTAAAATTTCTATTACCGTATTACTTTGACAATTACATTTGACTACATCTCTTTCTCCCACACAGACATGAAGCTTCCTGATGTCCCCACCAGCAGACCAGTTGTGTATGGCTTACCTAACAGTGGCCATTCTCCGGAGGTGCTCTGACACCCTCAACTGATAACATTTGCCATCCCATGACACTGCCATTCAATATCCCTGTTTGTTAACATTACTAGAAGCACTTCACCAGGGCCACTCACATTATTGTTACGGAATTTAAATGTAGATAAACCGAGATAAAAGTGCTACTTTTAACCGGTGAATATTCATATTTTTTAATCTCTAGTGTGACAGCAATTTGTAGTTGTTGGTTGATAATATATTATGTCAATATGATAATTAGGAGTGAAGGGATGCTTGAGTTTCATATACAGTACACCTATGTGATATTCTGCTTGGTGTATGAGGTGCACTAGGGTGGAGATACTGTACAATCAGTACATTGCTGTACAGTACTGCATTTACAAATACGGTGTTCAGGATGCATAAGAGTTGAAGTTTTTAGTGAACCTAGTTTGATCTTTTTATTATATTATTTACTACGATAACAATAAACCTTAATACAATTTAATCAATTATAGATTTAGTTGTAGTATGCATATGAATAAGAATATTTTATACTCTAAGAATAATTATTTTGTACTAGTCTAATAACAGTCCTATCTAATCAAGAAAATTTGTGATAATTAATTTTCCTCTCTTCCTCACCTCTTCTGTCTCTTAGATAGATAAGAGACAAGACTAGAAGAGGTAAAGATAGCACTAGAGAGATGTAAGGGTTCCTACATTGGAGATAGATCCTCTTCACTCCTTGAAAGGTCTATTTATACAAAATTTTATGGTATTCATTTACAAGTGATTGGATGGAATGGTTGTTGTTGTTGTTGTTGATATTCTCCCAGGGCAAAATGGCCTCCTGGCCCACAGATCCATGGTATACTCTGGTTGCAGTAAAAAACAAAACAAAATAAAATAAAGGAGGGGCTAGCCCTATATGCCTGGGTTACTGAAGCAAATCCCTGGAAGATGAACCAGAGCTTACTGGACCAGGGAGATTGGGGGGGAAAGTTTTCGATATCACAGCCAGTGCTGTGAGAACAAGTCCACATTACCAAGAGCTACAAGTGGGGCTGCACCTTCCATGGGACCAGCCCTGAACGGATCATAAAGGGGGAGGGAGTTTAGGTGGCTGCATGCAAAGTGATAATACACCCCTGTGTGCTGGCAGTCCACACAGCAGTGAAAACATCAAAAGAGCCTCCAGTTGCAATACACCTCATGTGGATTTCTATTCTTGTGGACAAATCTCATTAAATCCACTAGTGACTAGACAGTGACCAGATCCTACAACAATCTTTAATCTGACCCTGTGGGGGATGGCTGGTTAGTATTCATAGAGAATAAAGTCAGCTCCCCTGGGCAATGAATAGAAGGAAGATAGATTTTAGTATTGATATGATTTTACTGAGTTGGGGTGGGCATGGTATCATGTACTGTACTGGGTGTTATTTTGATGTTCCTTGACATTTGTGGATGATCTGCCATGTAGTGTAATGGGTGGTGTGGGTTTGTGGAAGCTGCAGCAAGTGTTTGTTTGTGTGCCTCTAATGTCAAGGTGGTCCTTGATCTTGAGGACTTTGCATTTATGATGTAGGTATGGTGGCTGTGTATCCTGTGATAATCCTTAGGGCTCTGTTCTGTATGATCTGAAGGGTGGTGAGTCTCAGTGAGGTTTGAGACCCAGTTTATGATGTAATTTATGTAGTTTATGTAGTACAGTATTAAGAAAATTAAACCTACTAGAAAGTACCCTAGATTAATAAGTGTAGGCCTAATAATGAAGGGAATAGAAATAGTTTATGGAGGAATAATTAATAAATAGTGCATGAGAGAAGAGAATAAACTAAAAGCGGCAACTAAAGTAAATCATGGGATCTCGATTCTCTATTTTCCTTGTTTTAGTCTGATGGTTAAGAAAGGAAGGAATTTGTTGTTGGTAAATTGGACTCTGATTCTTCCAGACTATGCCAGGAAACAGAACCTGATCAACAATAATAATGGTGTCCTGTTGTCTGGAACCAAGCTATAGTTTTTTATTTATGTTCCGACACTGGACAAAGGCTTAATCAAGCCCGTCATCGTGGCCCAGGTCAACTGCTGCTCACACACTCACGTTACGACTTCCGAACTGGTACCCAGCCACAGAGAGAGGGAAGTGAGGGTAATTCCCAAATACTGCAGCTGTTATGGTACCAGTGAGGGTGTTTACCAGAGTCTAGGTTATGAGTCCTGAACACTAACCACTCGGCCACCTCCCCTACTTCCATATAATTATACGTTGGAGTGTGTATTTAGTGGCAATATTTCCTGACGACATCACAGGGGTCCTTGAGGGGAGATTCTCTTGTTGGTAAATTAGAAGGCTACTGTTTCTTCCTAACTTTAGCAACTTGAAATCCCATTAAAGAAACATTAGGATTGCCTGTTTCGTGGCATGATTTATATTAGAGGAATCACAGATCTTCCAATTCACTAACAAGAGAAATAGTATTAACTAAATCTCTTTTTACAACAATGGATATACTGTATTCAAGAACACATTAGTGGTGGTGCATACGAGAAATAGCTTAATAGACATAGAAACAAACTATAAAACCATCGTACCACATCATAGATGTTCAGGCATACGACTATAACTAGCTATATTTATACCATAGATAGGGTTAGGGCAAAGCCATAAACTGAGCTGGGCGAGCCAGCTCAGCCAGGGCGACAGAGAGAGACCGATGTTGGGCACCTGTGATGGGGTGCGCAGAGGTGGCCTAAACTCGTTCCTCTCTTGGCTAACCCCAAGGCCAAGAGATATACTAGGTCGGGACACTAACCCCACCATACAGGGTATCAATTTCAGGGGGAGGAGCTTACTACCCTTTCCAGTACGTCACAGACCATAGAAGGAAAACGAGAGATTGAAGTAGACATTAGAGGGTGAACAAAAATATTTGCCAGGAAATCTGTTGAGAACTTGAGAGATAATTATATTTTGTATTTGGAATTCGGAGAGAGAGAGAGAGAGATGCATTAGAAGAAATTGACACATAAACATTATATAAACAATTCATACAGAAACACTATATATAACAATAAGTCATATGCGTATCAACAAGTGTCTGTTAATAAAAATACTATTAATAATAAAAGTAAGAATAGTAATAGAAGAGAATCAAACAGGCAGAATAACGAGAAAAATAGAGAGAAATTGTGTATGTGTGGATGTGCAGAGAGAGAGAGAGTGGGTGTGTAGAGAGAAGAGAGTGAAGGAAAATCTGATAATTATCCCATGGGAACAGAGTCACATGGCATTAATTCCTATTAATGATTTTGAAATACCGCCCTACACTGTATATCCATTTGAAAGCAGAGCGGGAAACCTTCACTGATGGACAGCCAATAGTCAACTTCCCTTTTAGCTACGTCACAGATTCACTCACCCTCCTGGTGGGAGGTGAGGAGCGCGAGTGTCCTGACCTGTATATCTCTTGGTATATCTCTTGGCCTTGGGGTTAGCCAAGAGAGGAACGAGTTTAGGCCACCTCTGCGCACCCCATCACAGGTGCCCAACATCGGTCTCTCTCTGTCGCCCTGGCTGAGCTGGCTCGCCCAGCTCAGTTTATATCTGTCAGCCCCTTGGGTAGGATATGTTGTCCTAGGTATACCTGGGCCATGGTCCTAGTATGATTCACACCTCCCTCTCTCCTGAACGCAAATACAATGTTTTATTTGGCCTAGTCGCCCGCATACCCCCCAATCGCCTCATTTTTAGGACATATATAATAAATTATATACACTCATACACCAAAAAACAATTATGAGAGAAGTCTGTACGAGCGAGCGAGTCGGAGCGACCCAACGCAAAATGGGTTCATGGCTGCGAGCAGGGTTGTCAGGAAGTATGTGTGATATTACCTTAAAGATTGGGTTGAAAATACGTTAGATGTAGCCAAATTACCATAGATCCTGAAGTAGGTGACCATATCGACATTTATGAACCCTTGACATATGATATTTTTATGAAATTATAATTGTTTTTTACAGCAATGTATTTTTCTCTTACGATAACCCATGAAATAACGGAAGCACCGATAAAAATTACCTTAGATGGTCAAAACTTTACTTTAAATGGTCCCAAATTACGCTAATCTAGAGTAATTATCTTAAAAATGAGAGCATTGGCTGCGAGGCCACGGGAACCTTTGACGTCACGTAGCTCCGCCCCAAATCTGTCTCTTGGCTAACCCCAAGGCCAAAAGATATAATTAATCTATCAATAATTATTTTGAATTAATTATTATATAATTAAATTCTCCTTAATTTTCCCTACAATTTGATATAATAATTTCTTTAATTATGTAACTAATTACCGAAATTAGCGAATATTATATATTTATAATTTCCCACCGTGACTAATTGGTACATTGGAGCACTTTGGGTCCTCCAAGGTATCTCAGGCAACACAACGTAATGCAGGAATAATACAGTTTGGAGGAATCAGTTTGCTCCACAATTACCCTATGAAAATCTGAATTCTTTCATAGTACTTTGATTCCTCCAAAGTATGTCAGGAAAAAGAATTAATTAATAAATATAATGGCATTAATCCTGTTGTATGGAATAGTTTGGAGGAATCAAATTGGTCCAGTATCACCACAACCAACACCACAGCTTCGAATGAACTAGGTTCGAGTGAATCAACTTGGTGAACCATTTTAAAGGGGGTGTAGGGAGGGGGTGTATATTAGGGAGGTATGGGACGGTGTAGGGAGGAGTTTGGGCTGGGTGGTTGGAGAGGTATAATGGGGTGGTAGTTTCGAATGAATCAGTTTCGAATGAGTGAATCAGTTTCGATGCTACTACCCCAACACAACCCTTACCTACACCCCCCCATACCCCCCCTAATACACCACCCCCTCTCTACACACACCCTACATCCCCCCATACCCCCCCTAATACAACCCCTCCTCCTTACACCCTCTCTTAAATGGTTCATCAAGTTGATTCATTCGATGCTAATTCATTAAAAGCTAATTCATTCGAAGCCAATTCCTTCGAAGCTGTGGTGTTTGTTGTGGTAATACTGGACCAATTTGATTCCACCAAACTATTCCATACAACAAATTAGATATCATTATATTTATTAATTAATTCTCTTTCCTGACATATTTTGGAGGAATCAAAGTACTATAAAGGAACCCAGATTTTCATAGGGTAGTTGTGGGGCAAACTGATTCCTCCAAACTGTATTATTCCTGCATTACGTTGTGTTGCCTGAGATACCTTGGAGGACCCAAAGTGCTCCAATGTACCAATTAGTCACGGTGGGAAATTATAAATATATAATATTCGCTAATTTCGGTAATTAGTTACATAATTAAAGAAATTATTATATCAAATTGTAGGGAAAATTAAGGAGAATTTAATTATATAATAATTAATTCAAAATAATTATTGATAGATTAATTATGACCCAAAACGTGAACAATATTCTCCACCAAATCATGACGTCATTATACGATAATCAATGAGGGGGTAGGGGAGTGGGGTGGGGGTGGTGTCTGGGGGGTAGGGGCATGGGTGTGAGGGAGGGGGTATGGGTAGAGTGGATGGGGGGTAGGGGGGAGGGGTAGTCAACTCAGTAACCTCATTTATGGACTGCCATTCAAACATTAATTTTGAACCAACATTCTCTCTATAAGTGATGGGGAATTTTCACTAGATATGGGGAATCAGAGGTACCAATGGGGATATTATAGAAATTTCATCAAGCAGACCTGGCAACACTGCTCTCTATCTCTCTTTGTAATGATGACGTCATAATATAGTTTGGAGGAATCAGTTTGCTCCAAAATTACCCTAGAGAGATCAATCAGATGTCCCTTGTAGTAACTTTGTATTACATTGATTCCTCCAAAATATGTCAGGAAACAGGATTAGTTAAAAAATATTATAATGGTATCGACTCTTTACACCTTATTTAATTATTGATTAATATTTAACCCATTTATTACATGGGATAATTAATATTAAACCCATTTATTACATGGGATAATTAATATTAAACCCATTTATTTCATGGGATAATTATTTAATATATTTTTTTTTTCTGTTAAGGAAATAGAAACAAATTATTATTTATTTATTATTTATTACGAAGGAGAGAGAGAGAGAGAGAGAGAGAGAGAGAGAGAGAGAGAGAGAGAGAGAGAGAGAGAGAGAGAGAGAGAGAGAGAGAGGAGGGACAAATAATAATCTATTTTTATATATTTTTTATTTTTTTATTTTTTTATTGATTTACATATTGCTTTTAAAATATCATATATATATTTACACAGACAGTTTATCTTTTACACACGCACACAGTTTATCTTTTACATACACACACACAGTTTATCTTTTACATACACATACGCACATAGTTTATCTTTTTCACACACACACACACGAAGTCTATCTTTCTCACACAGTTTATTCCTCTCTTTCACACACCCAGTCTCTCTCTATCTTTATCTCACTTACATACAATCTCTCTCTATCTTTCTCACACGCACACACACAGTCTCTCTCTCACATACACATTAATCTCTCTCTATCTCTCACACACATACATTCTCTCTATCTTTCTCTCTCTCACAGTTTCTCACACACACATTAATCTCTCTGACACAAACACACAGTCTCTCTTTCACACACACAGTCTCTCTCACATACATATTAATCTCTTTCGCATACAGACACACACACATTAATCTCTCTCTAACACACACACACAGTCTCTCTCTCTCTCTCACACAGAGTAATATATTAACATTAACAATTTTATTTTAATCCTACATCCTTTAAGAAATAGTGTTATAAAACTATTCTGATGTTATTTTAATACCTGTGAGAGAGAGAGAGAGAGAGAGAGAGAGAGGGAGGGAGGAAGGTGTGTGTGTGTTAGAAAGTGTGAGAGAGAGAGAGAGAGAGAGAGAGAGAGAGAGAGTGAGAGAGAATGGGTGTGTGTGTGTGTGTCTATGTCACACACCTTCTTGTCATCAATATGTAATGTGGTTGTATCTCCTTTATATAACTTGGCTATAATGACTATTACTTGTTTATCACACTTATAATATTTTAGACTTTCTATCAGGGCTTTTCTATTTATGGAGTCAAATGCTTTCTTATAGTTTATTGTTGCTATAACCAATATACAGTAATCTAACATAAATATATTATCCTCCACTCTGGGTCCTGCTGTAAATCCTGTTTGTAATTCACACACTTCATTCACCATTCTTGATAAAGTTGATTTATTGCATTCCAGATTTATTTAGTATCATTCTTGAATTTTGTAAATATATATATGTAGTAGGTAGGACCTTTTTGAGTTGCTGACAATCTTGTTTAACATATTGGGATATTCTTTATGTTCCCAGTCCTGTGTCAGCCCACGGAGAGTCCTCCTAAGATGAACATGGGTCATGGGATGCAACCTCCCAGGAAAAGAGCGAGGCCACAACCAAGGTTTAAAGAATACAACAACAACAACAGGTTGCCAACCCGGGTTGATCAAGTGGCATAAATAGAAGACGCCTTTTGTGTTACTTGTTGTTGTTGTATATTCTATGCCCCGCTCCACCAGCAGTTATATGTATGTATGTGTGTGTTATTTTCCGTTATATATATGTATGTATGTATGTGTGTGTTATTTTCTGTTATATGTGTGTATGTCCCGTTACAAAGACAAAGTAACACAATCATCAAAACAAACCCGAGCAGCAAGAGATTGGCGCCACCACCACGCCACCTGGGATTATCAAATTATCACTCTTATTATTGACAATTTATTGGAAATCATCTCATCTTTAGCCATTTTTGGGTATGACCGCTTCCTTTATTGGTATCCTATTATCCTATTCTCTTATCCTATTATGCTATTCTCTTATCTTCTTAATAATTACTCGCTAAATATAATAATATTAATGGTGAACACACACTGCCTGTAACGCGTTTGTCTTAAGTTACTACCGGTATTTATTATTTTTATTATCTTGTTATCCTATTATCATATTCTCTTATCCTATTCTCTTATCCTCTTGATAATTATTCGCTAAATTAATAATATATAAAAATGGTGAACACACACTGCCTGCAACGCCTTTGTCTTATTACTATTTATTATTTTTATTATCTTGTTGTTATCCTATTATCCTATCCTCTTAATAATTACTCGCTAAATTAATAATATATAGAAATGGTGTAGTTACACACACTGCCTGCAACGCGTTTGTCTTAAGTTACTATTTATTATTTTTGTTATCTTGTTATCGTGTTATCTTTATCCTGTTTTCCTGTCCACACTTCAATATTCACTAAATTGATAATATAATAATGTTGGACACACACTGGTGGCTGCAACGCGATTGTCTTATTTCTATTTTATTTTTTTCCCACCAGGTTTGTTTAACTACAATATTAATAGATATATAATATAATTACCGGTACTTAATTAAAAGGGAGCAAATGATTCCTCCAAACTATGCCAAGCAACAGGTCACCATTATTTTAGTCAATCCGGTTCTGTTTCTTGGCATATTTTGGGGGAATCGAGATGTTCTAATGAACCAAAATTAGACCATCTCCTTAATATTAATGCAACTCCCGTGTTATAGAAATACTCCCCGGGGCGTCTATCTCTGATTTTCATGCGGCCTGAGTTTAGGTCCCGGTAGTCTGCCCCAGTTAGGTCCCGGTAGTCTGCCCCAGTTAGGTCCCGGTAGTCTGCCCCAGTTAGGTCCCGGTAGTCTGCCCCAGTTAGGTCCCGGTAGTCTGCCCCAGTTAGGTCCCGGTAGTTTGCTTGGTTTAGTCTCCTTAGTCTGCCTTTGTCCACATTAGGTTAGGTCAGGTCAGGTCAAGTGAGGTTAGGTTTGATTAGGTCAAGTTAGGTTTGATTAGGTTAGGTTAGGTCAGTTCAAATGAGGTTAGGTTTGATTAGATCAGGTCAGGTCAGGTCAAGTGAGGTTAGGTTAGGTCAGGTTAAATGAGGTTAATTAATTTATAAATTGTTGGGTCAGGTTTTCAGATTCTCACAGTTTAGTTCCAATATTTGGCTTGAATTCTACAATGTTTGCATTTATTTAATCTCACATTCATAAATTTCTCTTATATCACCCCACATGCTTCCTTACCCCCCAAAATAAAAAATTGAATACCCAAACTCTCCCCTAATGATGCACAGACTATCCTATTACACACACAGAACTGTAAATGGATACCGGTAGTAATTTTTCACATGACTTAAACAAAGAACTTTCTGTATTTCTGCTTCCTTTTTCTACCTATAGTACTGGAGCCACCCTACCCCAAGAAAAAATGATGTGGGGTATTGATGATGATAATTAAAAATGGGGTTTTGATGATGATGATAATAAAAATGAATAAACTGGTAATAGCTCATGTTCACAATTACTCCACTTCCATGGTACCATACTTAAGTTAGTAACCTTATCTAGTTCACTTCTATAATAAACAAGTCTTGATTTTATCCTGCAGAGTGACTGTTTGTGTGGCACCAGGAACACGTTGGTTACTTCACCTGTACAGCAGATGTGGCATGTTGTAGTATCAAGCCGTCAAGAAGCTTAGCAGCAAAATAACACTGGACAGTAGCTGCTTTCCTGCCTCATGTCCGAGTTTCAGACTGATTGGTGTTGGACCTGAAACCATATTGTATGTGTGCATATTATTATTATTAAGGAGCAGCTATCAGCACATTCAACTCTGCTTGTAAAAGGAAATATTTTGCATCCTAACAACATAGACCTTGGATTGATAAGTGCAGGGTTTCTAATGATATTCTAAATTGTACGGTATTGTGTAAGTCCAGTTGTACTGTATATTCAGTAACTGGGCAGCTGTTGCTTAAGGTTTAATTATATATAAGGTTTAATTAATTATAGTATGGTAGTTTCTAACCTGTGAAACAAATACAAACTTTTGGTGTTAATCAAGGAAAATTACTGTGCATAAGCTGTCAGCTGTTAAATGTAAAGTAATATTTTTACCATGAAAATCAAGCAAGAGGAAAATAGGGAAAGGGATGAAAGAGACAGTGAGGTAAGCACACCAAGAAAAAAAGTTGTAATAAAGTTGCCGATGAATAATGTGCAATACAAATGCGAGTTTTGTGGGGAGAAATATGAGTTCAGCAGTGTTATATATCATTCGCTCCTTAAGAGCAAGCAGAAATTGTGCTTCTGTCAGCAAGAAAATGAGGAGGTTGTCACTGGTAATGAGACCATTGATGTACCTTCTGTTGTTCCTACTGGTTCTAAAAGATATCACCAAGATCACTCAGCTGTTACTAACCAGATTTCCACAAACGGGGAAACCGCTACCTATAACAACGGTACTATGGCTCAGACGTTATTAGAACAAAATATGAAAGTTGAAGGAAATGACTTGGACATGTATGACCCAATGAACATGAACGAAGAAAATGAACATAACATCAGTGACATGAGCTGCAAGAGTAATAATTCATTTGAATGTGGAGAGTGTGGTAAAACCTTTGTGAGAAAGAATGTCCTCCAGTCCCACATGACTCTCCACAACAATGAAAATATATGTAAGGCAAAAACTAGCCTGAATCATAAACCTAAGGCAAATCATTCAAACTCTTTCAGAAACTTTCCATGTAAAAAATGTGGCAAGATATTTAAAAATAACTTTAATCTTCAGACTCACATGCCTGTCCACACTGGTGAAAAAAGGCATAAGTGTAAAGTTTGTGGTGAGACCTTCATGCATAGAAACAGTCTGTATTATGACCACATGCCTATCCATACTAATGTCAAGCCATTCAAGTGTGGAGAGTGTAACAAGGCATTCAGTCGTAAGTACACACTAAAGTGCCACATGACTGTACACACTGGTGCTAGAAATTATCCCTGTGGTGAGTGTGACAAAGCATTCTCTCAAAAGAGTAGCATGAATCTCCACCTCCGCAAGATTCACAAGGGAGCAAAAAAATTTGTATGTTTTGAGTGTGGCAAGACTTTCTGCAATAAAAGCAATTTTCAGAGCCACCTGATCTTCCATTCACAGGGTAAAACTTTTCCCTGTGATGTGTGTGGCAAGCTTTTTACTTCCAAGAGCAAACTGACACTCCACTCCAAGATTCACAAAGGAGAAAACAAATTTCATTGTAGAAGATGTGGGAAGTTTTTCACAAAGAAAGGGAATCTCGAGAATCATTTAACGAGGTGCAACAAAAAATTTCCCTGTGATATATGTGGGAAGAAGTTTACCCAGAAAAAGTACTTGATGAGCCACAACAGGATCCATGTCAAATCTGGTAGGAAGTTTCAGTGTAAAAATTGCGATAAGAAGTTTACATACAAAGGAGCTTACATCAGTCACAAGGGAAAGTGTATAAAGCTTGAGGACGACATAGATGCCAAAAAGTTCTCCTGTGATGAGTGTCATAAGACATTCACCCGGAAGGTTAACTTGATCCTCCACACCAAGGTCCATTTAAGAGAGAATATATGCCAATATCAGTGTGAAGGGTGTGGGAAGTCCTATAGGCAGGTAGGATCTCTTAAAATTCACAAGGAAACCTGTCAAAAGCTTGTTACTATTGGTGCAAAAATAAAAAATGAGAAGGATAGTGATGAAGTAAATTGTAAAGAGGAATTAAAGACTACCAACAGCCTCGACTATAACCACAAGCCACTCCATGTCAAAGTTAAACCATTTAAGTGTGAGGAATGTGGGAAAACTTTCAGTCGTAAGGCTAATTTGGAGATTCACCAGATTGTCCATACCAAGAGCCACACTGGAGAGAGGACATATACCTGCAGATATTGCTCTGCTACTTTCACAGAAAGACGAGCTCTTATGATTCACAAGAAAAAATGCTTTGAACATGGTTATGTGACAGTTAATAAAGCTGGGCAGAATAATGAGAAAAGGTTCAAGTGTATATATTGTGGAGACACTTTTAAACACAGTAACAGCTTACATGACCATTTACCAATCCATACCAATATCAGGCCATTTAAGTGTGATGAGTGTGACAAGACTTTCCTTCGCAAGTATCACCTTCAGACCCATCAACTTGTACACACACGTGAGAGAAATTTTCCTTGTAAACTGTGTGGCACAGCATTTGGTCAGAAGAGCAGCCTAACTGCCCACCTGCACAAGGTTCATAATGAGTTTGAGTGTCAAAAATGTAGCAAGACTTTTCTCTCCAAGTCCAGTTTCCAGAGCCACATTATGTTATTCCACGGAGGCCTCACAAGTTTCCCTTGCAAAGCGTGCGGCAAGTCATTTACTAGGAAGCGAAGCCTGGCTCTCCATTACCGCAGGTGCCTCAAGGGAGAAGATGATTTCCAATGTGAAGAATGTGGAGAGACTTTTACGAAGATAAATGACCTGGAGACTCACATGGATATCCACTAGTTATCTGATTGATAAAAATTGTTCCTTTTCCAGACTGAAATAATCATTTATACAGAATTCTTAGGAGAGTTACATGGGTGTTTTCCAATTTACTGTATGGTGTGAAAATATCCATTACTGTTGTGAATAAATAGATATACTGTACATACACTTACACACTTGACTGGCAGTGAATTTTTCCTACACCATTAACTCAGCTAGAGTTAGTCATGTTACAGGCTAAATGATGATACAGTATAGCACTGTTTAATTAACCTTTAGTGACTGAAGTAGTTCTCTGTCATAATAAAATTAGATGACACTGATACAAGAAAGGTACAAGATTCATGACACCTAAATTTTTTTTGGGGGGAGGGGAGAATAATACATGTAAGCTGATGAAATTATCTAATATTTTTTATATTGTATTAAAACTTAGGTGTAATATATATTATAGTACAATAAATACTGTATATGATAAGCAGCTGGAACTTACCTTAGTAGATATGTAAACTCCTCATTATACACCTTGTTTTGGGGGTTGGAATGAGGCCTTATATCGAAGATGCCGACATGCCTAAATAGATTGATAGATAGTTACATACAACTCTTTGATGTATACAGTTGTGATATCCTATAAAAACTGGCACCTTCTTCCATGCAGGGCCTCATTATTTACTGTGTACTGTACAATGAAAATATGTGCTGTGTATAGAGGTCTTAACAATTATGAATGAGACTACTTTTTCCACTGCAAATGCATTCAATCTCTTGTACAGTCATGGTATGTACTCCTTGAACAAATTCCTCTTGCACCCTGTTTAAGGATTATGTGCCGTGACTGCTGCCATCAAGGTTGGTGAAGTGTGTCACAAAAATGCATTTGAAGTGGAAAAGCTATTCTCCAACTGTCTGGGTCAATCCCCTTCATCTACACAACAGTGAATATAAAGTGATAGACAAGAGTTATCCAATGTTATACACTAAGAGTTAATTACCATATAGTGTATTATTACAAAAGTCAGGATAATCTGTACATTAGTGATATGACATTATATAATACTGAGTAAGGTGTATGAGGAGTGAGTATTGTTGTATTGATAGTCATTGTGATAAAATGCAAATTGTAATGAACAGATCCTGTGAGGTTTGATGACAGTACCATTTGAGAAGCAAGCCGTTGAATGTGTTTTTCTACTGTACTGTTAACCTGAGAAAACATTAATGAAAAATGGTCAATGAAGGTTTCATCAGCTCTACCAAGGAGAGGTTTAGTGTGAAGAAATATTAATATTGTAATAATTCGAGGAATTCATAACTGCCATCCACAATTTCCATAAACTTGGGTAATATTTGTGTTCAATGTGGAGATAATGTTGTGTTGTCCATAGCTGCCTGTAAATGTCATTAGTTTATTTCAAAATACTGTACTGTAAATTATTATCATGCATTCCTGAACCCACTATACTCTCCTGTACAGTTGTGGAAAATTATCTCTCAACAAACTCTGTAAAAATATAATAAAGGTCCATAATGTAAGTAAGTAAAGTACACAGAACAATTATTGTCCTAATTCTCAGTTTTAAGTAAAGTGCTGAGAAATTATTACCACAACTGTAATCCACAACCAAACTAAGTCAGACATAAGGTGACACCAATGTAAATCACTGTAAAAAATTAATTGACTTTATTTATCTTTACATAAATCAATAGAATCAATAGGAAATAGTTCATGAAAATGCCAACACATTTCAGACCAGTCGCCACAGCACACAAACTTTCAAGAAACATGATATGGTAAAATTGCCCAGTTACCCATTCATTAAGACTAAACAGCCTAGTAATCAGAGACGGGATGTGGGGTGGAATTTGGCCACTGGTTTGACTTTTGCTGACTAGTATTACCTGTCAACCTCTGGATGTCACATACACAAGTTGGTATTGTATAATCAAAACAAGGGGAAGTACCGTCACATTCCATAATTTCTTGCCCACCCAGGTTGTACATTGATCACTGCATTATGGGCAGTAGACAAGAACACATTGGGTCGCGATGCCTGATGCTCAGGGTATATAAAATGTATGGGCTTCATACCTCGAGCATCGAGATCAAACAATATGTTTTTGTCACAGCCATAAGTATGATGGTTTTCCTTTCTTGCATAACATACATAATGAGAAAGTCAATGTGTGCTGACCACACATTTCGTCAGTAAGCAAAAGACATACTGGTACTAAACACCAATGTGAGACATAAAGCTTGAATTTTCTCTGCATTAACTGCGGATTAAATAAAGTAAAATTTTATCAAGAAGGATGTGTATCAACAAGAACACATGCTGATGAATCAACTGCAAGATTTGGGAACAGGTTTGTACTTCTGGAACTTCCTCCTTGTTGAGCACTAACCCTCTACAGTACTGACTGCCAGTACAGTATTCCAAAAGCCCATATACTGTACAAGAATAGTCATGGGCTGGGAAGAAATGGAACTCATTGTATCAGTTATCATCACTACTTAGTCCTTGAATTTTCTTGCATAAAAGGCAAACCTACTCAGAAAGTAGACAACAAATGCCATCTGAGGAGGAGTATAAAGGCATGCTACAAACTATCCTTTTTTCTCCAATGGCATATTGTATTGCCTTGTTTGTACATCAACAAAAAACATGATAAACATTCATATCCACCAAACACAATAAACCATTGAAGACAAGGACAGTTGGCATTTCTACACCTTCTACATTGGTGGAAATAATTATGACCATCAGTACTGTACACTACACTACAGCCCAGAGCCAACCAAACCCCACAAACACCCGTCACTGTGGTAGAGGTAATACATCCTCTCCTCGAGCAACAAGACTTTCACAATACATCACTTACAAAATATAGTATCTCCCCTTCCTTGCTAATAATTTTATTTTAAAGCACAAAAATAATTGCTAGATATTCTCATAAGTTTCAATGGTCTCCGTGAAAATATAAAGAAATATGCCACGAGTGACCAACAGCATTTCTGGCACTTTTGATAATTGGGCCATATTGAAGAACAGTGTTATGTGCACCCAATGTATCTGATTTCCTCACTGTGCTTGATTATCTTAGTCATCTACTGGACGAGTATGAGTGCTTCATATCAGATATTGCAGCTCTAAACACACGGTAAGAAACTTAATTCACGGGGTAATATGATACCTTCAAACTTAAGGCTTACATTTTCTTCAGACTGCCACAAATCTTATCACTTTTACTCTAATTTGTTGAAAATACATTATCTATGTCCTTTAATAAAACATACAAATTTTTGTTTTATGTTCTGTACAGTACAAGGAAGAGTAAATCCATTCTTCTCTATCTACATCAGATAACAAATTCAGAGTAATGTAACTTTTGGTAAATCAGTAGATATGATCACCAGGTATACAATAACACTGTCCTGGAATATGGCGCTTAAATGCATTTTAGTAGCTGTACACATTTTAAAATTCCTCAGAATATATAATTGTGTATTTATAGCTCATACTACTTACCTAAGTTCCATTATTTGCATCTCCATGGTAACAGAAGTACAGTAAACAGAGTGGTGGTGGTGATGCTTCATAGTACTGTACTTGAAACAGAAAAAGCTAAATAAAATATTCTCTAGTGGTTTTGTTTAAGGGGGCAAGATGTCTGAATTGCATTGCTGTTGATTCCTCAAACTGTACCAAGAAACAAGTTATCTCTGTATTGTTAGTGCAGTTTGGAGGAATCAGTCTTCAATTTGTCAATATCTCACCCCTTCAATAAAAGCATAAACAAACCAAGAGACACAACCATTAATTCCTTTTGTTCTAGTAAGCATAATATACTTTGCATATAGAGTACAGTACATGTTGTTGGACTTTGTATATATTTATATATCTATACTTTTTTGGAGTACAAACCTGAGAAATCTATTTATAAGTACACTTTCACATGGTCACCCAGCCAACATCTACCCTCAGAACCAGCAAAAACATTACTATATTAGACTTCCTAATTTGCATTAAAAAAAAAGGCTTGTGGAAGATATTCAAGTTCTTGTCCAACCATAATTATTATCTCCCAGTCATTAGTGGGTCTCTCCAGTCTGGCTGAACTCTGCCTGGTCCACCCATTTATTTCATATTGTTTTAATGTGGTTGCAGCATATGTAGGTGTGATTTCATGGTGTAATGATGGATAAGCATTCCTCTTCTGTCGAGCGCTTACTGCAGCTACAATAACCATATCTCATTACTGGATGGATCAGGTGTAGGTTTGGCAGCCTGAGGTTACATACATGATGCGAGATGTTGGGACACAACTAAATAAAACATGCCTGGAACAAGTTGGTGAGGGTAGCGAGGCCTGGGTGTGAAGGCAACAAGTTTACATACAAGGTGCTCCCAGACAGGCTGACTGACCAAGTGCCAATATTGACCATTATGGTATTCCTTAGTTTCCTGATCATTTGACAAGAACCAGGGAGATACCAATTGCCACGTGCACATAAAATCACGGGCTACAGTGGACAAGGACTATTTTGATGACACCATAAACACAGGTGGTATAATTGAATTAGTCATCATCACTCCCTGGCCCATTACTTTTCTTGTGCATGGCTCAGAAAATCCAATGTCTGAGTACCGTACATATCTGGTGTACTGGATCAGATAAAAAAATGTATAGCCTACATAATATATAAGACATAAGAATATGAACTTCAGTAATGTTATGAGATCCACTGGCTTAAAAACAAAATACAATACAGTGTTCTAGAAAGTAAGGTAAAATTCTTTGATGCACAATTGAATTACACTCATCCCATTTACATTTTGGCACTTGGTCATCTGCATCTTGAAGCAACTTATATTGGGTTAAAGGCAGGTCCAGTGTGGTACTCTTGGGCAGAACCTCTCGTTATTGGCTTCACTCACAATAACTACTTCAGCAGCAGAGGTCTAGAGCCAGCACAGATCAACTGTTTCACATATCTTCGAGGAAAGTTATAAAGGGGTTACGAAGCTGGTAGTGAACTGATGGCTACTTACTTCTCCAAAGTGCACCACAGGATTGATCCTCTCATTTAATATTATGCATCTTGGTACAATTAGAAGGAATTATTAGCCTCCAGTTCACCAAAACATCACAGTCCCCATCACCCTATAATGCAAGGTAAATTTGTATTGGAGTAGTATCAAAACTCAAGCAATGTTATTTAAGTCCTCTAATCTTTCATATACTATATGTTTAAATTATATAAAAAAGAATGGAATTCTTTATTCCAACTATAATTGGTGTCAAGCTGAAGGAATGTTCGAATCCTATTATCATTGCACAAGAGGGTAACAAATGAACATATCAATGGGTTAATCACAATGGTTGACTTGAACCCCATTGCTCCTGCTAATATGATTTCTTTTGACTTGGTAATGACTGCATAATAATTATAATATTTGAGGAGTCAACATAAGCACTATGATTCTTCAAATCAAAGGCACCTATTTTATCATTCTAATTTATAATGCTTGCTTCCTTGGTAATATAAAGCTCCAGTCATTCAGTGCATTTGTCCTTACTTCCTCACATACTTGGTATACCCAGGGGGAAAACCTTTATTGGATTAAAAAACCTGACAACAGTGTGGTTATAGTGTTGTGGTGTTGTCATTGTTTTGTGAAGGTTGTTCAGTGAAGTACAGTACAGTAGCTGATGTTCTGTGTTGTCAGTGTGATGTTGGTTGACCCCTGGGATATGAAGGGTTGAGTGCTTGGATTGGTTTAATTTGTGCATGTTTTGACTGTGGTGACCAGAGCCAAGTCTAGCCAGGGCTGCCTTTGACCTGAAGAAACAATAGCAAGACACTGTCAGTATATTAAGCTCCTCCTCCAATAGTCATGTTTGATGTCCTCTGTCTCTAATTCTACTTTACGATCGGTACAGAAACCTTATTTTAAGTTTCTAGAGCTCTTTTTTTAATATTTTTTATGTGCTGGACTGACTTCAGGTTTCTACACTATACAGGTATACTCTTTCATTTAATCTTATGGAGCAATTGAGTTACCAGTACTGAAATACTGTATAATTAATGTCCAAAGAAAATATAACTTGATATTGTATATATATATATCCTATATAGTGCTTGCCTACCTTTCCCAAGCCCTGGACCTGCCCTACATACACACTGCACACATTGAAGAGTTTCTCTGTAGTAGCACACAAAAAAAAAAAGTTACACTATACAGTACCTTCTGATCACATCAAGAGGCTGAAATGCATAGCAAACTGTCAATGCCACACCCAGATTCAACTGAAAAAATTTCTTCCTTTCATCACTCTTTGCATTTCCATTTAGCATCTAAAATCACAAGCAATTATGAAAATAAATCTCAAAATATAAATTAGACCATACCATTCACAAAAATCACTGTCCTTGAATAAAAGTATTGGCACCATGGGTTTCTTGTGGAGCAGGTAAGGCAGTCCTCACACTACTGTACAACAAAAAATTGTAAGTCACTGTTTTTTTGCTATTATGTGTGTATAATATGTACGGAATGGACATTACCGTTGACAGAGATAATATTCGGAGTCCTGCAGTTTGCATGTTTGTCTATCTGCTTGTATGTTTATCTGTCCATGTGAAACTTGAGAATTCACAAGTCAACATTACCACAAGAAACAAAACGCACTTCTGAATCACACGACTCCAGATTTTTATTGGTATGGAAAGTTTCCAATTAATTTCAGGATTCTTCATGGACAAATTTCATTCCTTGAAAGTGTTTCATGGACTCTTGAAAACCAGTCTTAATGTGCACATGCAGTACTGGACAACATTTACTTAGTCCTGTACATATTTCCAAGTAAGAGTTTTCATCAACTACCATGTGATCTCATCTCAACAGATTCTACATTCTCCTTAAAACACATGAGATTTTCCTTAGCCTGTTCTGTATTAGATCTTTGAAGAGAGGAGATCTGGGTTTGTTTTTCCTGTTTACCGTGATTCCAGTAACTTCAAGTCTGGATCTTAGGTTTGACTCTGGCAATCTAATTGATTGTTCAGCTCAATTATAGTCTATATTATGTGCTCAAAACACTGCACATCCAACCCACTTGAATAGATTGGTTTGCACAAGCTTCAGGAGATACCAACCTGTGCATGTATGCCAAACCTAAGAGTAGGGTGTCGATGAAGTAGTCTTGGTGTTTCCTTCACAGACATTAAGTGGTAAGTAATGCAGCATTTTATTATAGCCACTGTATAATAGTCTCTGGGTGGTGCTGGTCTAATTTTCATACATTTAATGTAGTTAATGATATTTTAGATTCACCATGCAAGGCTTACAGTGAAGAAAATTGGCAGTATCACTATTATTTTCATTAAAATGAATGTAAACTCAGTGCAGATGAAGGAATTTTAAATTCATGTGGCACGAAATGTAATGTATTACTTCTACATCCTTACTACTGCTTGTTTGTTTAATTGTTGTTCTTCCTTACCATATATATATATATATATATATATATACAGTACAGTATATACTGATTTTCCTTCATCCGCACCAAGCTATTCTATGTCAGAAATTGTAAATTGCATTACAGGAAATTGCAAATGAATGATAAGCCATGAGGCAGGTGATTACAATAATTGGTACAAAGCATCTCTAATTATGAAGTCTATGTAACCAACAAACTGGTCATCATTGCCTAGCCCATACTTTCCTTTACACATGATGCTCAAACAGTGTAATACAGGATGTAGTGTTGTTGCATGGCTACTGCTGCCTTGGTCATATTACATGGAGTTTCAATAATGCTCTTTCTCACTTGTAAACCTCCTGCATGTGTAATAATAATTGGATCTTTTTACTGTACTTTCCTTTGACTGTAGCTATAACTTAAGTGTAGATGGCGGCAGTCATACTTATGACCTTTTCTCCCATAAACCACAGACAGCACCTGTTATAGTTAGGATTTCTTATTTGCCCTTAAACACAGACGGGGCCCATTATAGTTATGTTTTCTCACTTGACCTTGACAGTAGCTATACCTCAACCGTTGACGGGGCTGGAGCAACAACTGCAACCCTGTCTGGCCGGACATTTGGGGTGCGGCCGTTAGAGACATTGGGTTGTCGAGGATTGCGTGGTCTCATGATCTTGCCACTAGTAATAAGGCGACCAAAGCCCTCTTGGTGAGCAAATGCATAGCCGGACCTGATGGATCGTCTTGACCTGTGGGAAGGGAGTGGTTTAACATTTAATTATGGCATCATGTGTAAGTAATTTATTAATTTGGCATGATTTTATAGCACACTCATGACAGTTATGTTGTGGTCCATTTCAAACTACACACAATAAACAAGTCAGTACCTACTTACAATGAGTAAGTAATAAATGTGCTGCACCACTATCTACTTTTAACCTGTGATGCTCGAGTGATTTTGAGAATAAAGCATTAACACAACAGTACTGAAGAAGTGGGGACATACCTGCGTGCAGAGGGAGTGCGGAGAATCCGGTGTTCAGTGCGCTGGCTGGCCAACTTGGCATCTTGTCGCTGCTTGAAACGCACTTTGTCTGAGAGTGTCGGGTGAACATCCACCCAGTAGAACCTCCACGCCATCACCGGTAACATTAAAATCACAATGGTCAACAGCGATGTGAAGTAGAACATCGGCTCTCCCATGGCCTGTGAGGAAAATTGGCTTTGGTTACAAACTGGAAGAGTATGCAGTCCTCGGCAATAAATGGTGATCCATTGAAAAATCATTATCTAGTTCTAAAAGCTACATTCTTTAGATTGAGGCCTCATTAATAAAGGAAAATGGTGTATTGATAATGATAAGACAACTGATATGGCTAAACTGAAATAGTTTTAAACTAGAGGACATCAAAATGCTTCTCTCTAATAAGAAAACGAAAAAGGCATTTGTCTGAGAAAACTGCATAAGTCACAATGTGTAATATGACAATTAACTCTGTGTTGTAAAGCACTGACCTTAGATAAAGCACCCACATAGTCTCCTCCCAGCACATAGTTATAGAAGTACTGGAGGAGGAGGTAGAAAATGAGGGAACCCCAGATGGTGATGTGGTTGAATAGGGTCCAGTATGATGTGTCTAGAGAGATCTGTAAAAATCACATAATAAGCTAGGATGATTCCTTGTCATATATATTCAGTACACGGTACAGTCGGTGGCAAAAGTCATGTCGCCTCACTCAGCTTTACTTAAAGGATAACAAGGATAACATAAAGGATATTAATTGAACCAACAAATTCACTCCACAAAATTACAATATCCAGGGAGAGGAAAATTAGTAAACTACTTTGGCATTTCATTTTACAAGCCTGTGAAGATTATATTTCTATACTGTATTTCATGACTTGGTGACACAACTCTCGCCGCTGACTTTACATCTATAAGAGGGCATCTGTTGTCAACAAAATATTAATTATGATTACTCCAAACTATATTACAAAACAGATTCTAACTCTCGTGTCAAAATATCTGTCTGTTTCCTAGTACATTTTGGAGCAATCAGTAGTCCTTCAGTTTGCCCACAACAAATGGTTCCCTTGAGGGTTCTGTAATGTTCTTGGTACATATAAAGGCTGGCAATTGATTCTCCAAAATTTGATACAAAGCAAACTACTGTACCTTTGTATAGTTCTACCAGTAGCTCTGCAGTATAGTTTGCAGAAAAATATGGCTTCAAATTCACCAACAAAATCACAGTTGAATAATGTATACTTATAATAATGAAACTGTTACACTTCCAGTAGCTTTTATTTCAATAATGTGAGAGCATACTGTACCTTACACAATGGGCTCTATGTAAGAATTTTGAAGATGTAGGTTCCTTGATGATGATAATGATGGCTACATAGTCATACAAAAACAGTACACAGTCATTGTACAGTACTAGTAAAAAATCATTGCCCAGGCAATTAATTTAAATTTTAGCATAAATAACCAAGAGTACAAAGGAATGAAAGTAGGGAAACAAAATAATGAGGAGAAAGTAGAGAAACAACATAAGGAAGTTGACTTCAACATACCTGCATTGTGACAACAATAACTAAGATGGTGGCTACAACACTGCCAAACGTCTGCTGATCAGCCATGCTCCTTCCTTCCTGATCCATACCATTGTAGTATGCACCTGTGGATATCAGTCTGGGTGTGAATTGTGGATAGTGAGAGTACTCAACTCCCTAGCTTGGGTAATTTTTTAGTTCTTTGAGGCATCTTGTTGAGAAGTGGAAAGTTACTGATTCCTCCAAACAATGTCAGGAAACAGCCTATTTCTGTGTACGTGTAGAGGATCTGTTTTGTTGCACTGTGAGGTGGACTACCCACAGTTAAGTTGTTCATGGTACAACCTGTTCAAGGGGTCACAAATCAGTATAGATATTGTAGTGCGTTTGTTTTGTGGAGCATTTTTGAGTCAACGGTAGCGACCAAATTTTTGTCTTATTCCCTCTGTAATGCTCTGAAGAATCTTATAGCAAGAAAAGTACTGTACTATGATGTAAGTTATGCATTATTTCAAGCCATAACTGATAAACACTATGCAGACTGATGGCCAATCACAAGGCATAAATTTTAACATAAGCTTAAGTTCACATTTGATTTATACACATCATAATATTATCTTATAGTAAGCTGTGGGTATATCATGATCATAAGGTGAACTCAAACACATACACACACACACATAGTGAGAAACATAGTGTGTGCAAGTGAGGGTGTCCAAGCAACATCTACTACATGAACACTTGTTCAGCAGTACCAGAACCATATAACATTGCAACTTCATAATTTTATTATTATTATACTCTTTGATGATGTGGGTTATCAGCAGTCTCATTAGTCCTCTAATGATGGTGCAAGAAAAATATAAAAATATAAATAGTGGAGGGCTATAACACTACAAACAGTAGCTTTTGTTTATAGGTTAATAGTAACAGTGCTTGCTTTTGGACATCAATTGTGTTCCACCCTGGCAAGAGTAGTCATCTGGAAGTGTAAAAATCATCATCTGTTATCTAAGAGTCAACAGCAAAGCTACTGACTGAGAAACACTTACCTCTGCTAATTCAGAGACAAACTGTACAAAATAAGTACAGTAATGAGGAGATGCTTTTATTTACACTATTTTATTATGCAATATCCAGCCAAAAAAATCTTCTCAATTTTTCCACACACAGTGCTGTCAGTTACAAAAATAACTTTGGTTCAGTAACAATCTGTACAACATATCTGTAAACTTTAGGTGCCTAGTTTATTCTGGTTAAATTGGAGGGCTACTGATTTCTCCAAACTACACTACAAAACAAATATCCCGATCATGAAGCAAAGTACTGTAGTGTATCTCCTGACAAAGCCTGGGGGAATCAGTTGCCCTTCAATCTAATCCCAAGTGATAACCACCTCAACAGGTATTGTCAATAGCTAACCCAAGATTTCCTTGCATATGGTCCAATGCATTATGGAATCTTACTGAACATATTTCATTGCTGATTATACATCTCTGGTAACCAACCCTCTTAGTAGGCTAACACCTTAGTCACTAACCTTTCCCCAGCAAAACACACCTTTCACCAACCTCTTCCCAGTACAAACCCTTCAGGAGGTGGCATGTTTTTGGTGAAATGAAAGCTGCTGATTCCTCCATTTTATACCAAGGAATGGACAACACGTGTCTTATTGTTCTGTTCTGTAGCAGCGGCTGGTGTTATATGTAGCCTCTAGTTCACTCATACAATTGTACCTCTTATTAAAGAAATTTCTTGGCTCCCTACAACTTACCAAAAGGTATGAAGAAGAGGACACAGGAGGTGACAAACCCCTGCAAGGCCGAACGAAAGAACTCTCGCTTATTGAACAGAGCGTTCTTCAGACCCGGCGTGTACAACTTGGGGAAGCGGATGCTGTTCTTATCGTTGACGTCTTGCTCAAAGATGCCCAGTGCCAGGACGGGCATGGAGGTGTAGAACAGATTGTATACCGAGATAAACATGGGGTCAAAGAGTGTCTGTGCAGGGGAGAAAAGAAAACAGACACACGTGATGGTGAGGTGACAACAACACTGGCTCTGGCCAACCAAACTCAAGCTCACACCACACACACACTATCATCACACTACAGAACATAATCATATGGTATCTACGGTGTTGGTTAATTTTATTTTCATACTTGTATTTTGAGTTAATTCAAGGACAGTTTCTGCCACTAGAATGATTTGTCATTTATTGCAATATTTCGCATCTCGATCAAACACAAACTTTTTAGACTACTGTACTATTAAATTTGATACATCTGTCAATATGAAAAGTAAAATATGAGTACAGTATTTAAAAAAAATTCCTCAGTATTTGAATAGACATTGGGCATTCTTGTACAATTTCATTCTACAATTTTCAGTCTTCTTTCCCCAGGATGGATGAAGTGGGATGCCTTCTGTGTTATGGTTCACTGCATTATTTACATACTACAGGTACTGGCCATGTATGTACACCTTGCAGTTTTGCAGTACAATATCTTAACAACACTAACAAAACCCTAAGAAATTATAGTGTGCATTATAAACTCCCTATCCTTCATCCTGGGAGGGTTAGGTGTGAACTGTAATTGTATTTGAATATGTTTTTGTCTTTTGAATATACAGTATAACACAACACATCTCAAATTTAACCATAAAATTATGTCTGTCTATTTTCGTGTGTGTGTGAGTGCTGTACTAAACCAAACATCCAGCCATTTCTTAAATTCATGTCAGAATACTTACAGCCAACTAGACAGTGATATATGATTAGGTTAGAGATGGTATTGCCCACCTAAACATTTATAAAAATGGCTGAATGAAAGTTTAAACATAAACATGGGTGATCCAGGAGATCAAGTGTATATACAGACCTATTGGTAAACATGGCTCACTCCCACCACTTCACACCAACTCTCACACTGAGAAGTAAACACAATCAATCCACCTCTGCTATTTTTGGTTACTCTAACAATGTACTGTATAATTCTGCCCAGGTGAATGTGATATTAACTGATGAAAAAGAATAAACAAAAGATGAACTTCACAATAACCTATAATAAATTTTGTACTAAATTGTAACTGATACTGGGATGTGTATAGTGAGCCTATAATGCAGCTGTTGTGTTCCATAAAATACTCAGAATGGAATGTGTCATAACAACAACAGCAGTAGTGAAATATTATCAGTCAAATCTTGTCAAGGCTCCCAATCAATGATGTTTCCATCTATAAGTGGTAAAACTAACACTATTGCCGAAAGTTAACCATGGGAGTGAGCCACCAACAATAGTGAACTAAGAGTGATAACACACTAATATACTTAGCTCTCCAAAATGTACCCTTTTAAGAATATAATAAAATCATGTTTTTAAATAATTTAAATAATTTAACTTATTACAGTACAGTATAGGTATAACAGATAATAGCTGATTATCATCATCAAAAGCCCATTTCCCTTTTTTCAAGTGATGGGTGATACCTATACAAATATGTCTTAATTTCAAAGCAAACTGACAATTGTTTGGAGAACTAAATGTATAAAAAAACAAAAAAACAAAATCATTAAACTTTTGGTAAACTGAAACAGCATAATACAAGATTATTATAAACAAACTTGGTGGTTATACACACTATACAGTTTATATACCATTTCTTAGTGATGTTGGTGTTCTCACATATACTGCACGTCAACAATACATGCTTATAATGCTGTCAACAGAAGTTTATTATTTCGTATATTCAAAAGTATAAATAAAAAATTCCTGGAATCGTCTGTGTTGTGTCACAGAATCACATTTAGATTCATCAACTCACACACAAACACAAACAAAAAACACGTGAATAATATATATTTTGCGACAAATATGTGATTTTTGGTTTAGTCTTTAGACTGGCGTGGTTTTGAACACTGATGTGGGAGGCTGAAAACATCAAGGTGAGAGAGAGAGTGATATGGTAAGGTGGTTATTGACAAATGAAGTTATATGCATTTCATTGGTCAAGTTATTCGTAATTACTTAACTAAACTTACTCATTTCTAACATAATGAAGTCCTCTCTACCTCACAATCTTACCACACCAAGAAAACAGAACTGACGAAAAATGCAGTGAGAGTGAATGTACAGTGCCATCTTCCCTAGGAGAAGTACACTCACCAAACGGAATGAACATAATGAGGAACGAGGTCACTGCCCCGTGTATGGCACTCCACATAAAAAGACGCTTATTGAAAAACATATTGGAGTGCCCGGGGGTGTAGAGTTGGGGGAAGCGACGACTATAGTAATCGTCTACATCCTGGTCTTGTATTCCGAGACACAAAACCGGAAGGGAGGTGTAAAACAGATTGTACGTGGAGATAAAGAAAGGATCATAGACGGTCTGAAAGAGAGGAACAGAGCAAGGGTACAGACATCTCACAGCTACAGAGATGGTCTGAAAGAGAGGAACACAGCAAGGGTATGTGTATGTGTACAACCACATTATACAGTTTCTATTTAGACCTCTGAGAGGTTCTAATTTATCCGGCACAGCGCTGAGCTAGTTCTACCAATATTTCAATCAGATTCAGTCCTGTGACATATGATTTCATACTCAGGAATAACCTGCTAGATACATATTTGGATTTAGGCAAGACATTACTACATAGGTATAACCTTAGTAAATGTTTGATTTCTCATCAATCTACCCTTCCACACACTGTGCACTTCGAGAAAATTTTGAGTGCTACATCTGTCTGTTGCCTCAGGGGTGGTTACAAATAAAATGCCACAAGCTACCTTATAACTCAATAGACCTCCCTCCTCTCAACCCACTTCACATTCACTCATGAATTTCTTTATTTCCTCTTTCCATCAATCACTACTACCCTATAACACTCTACCTGCAGCATACATAAAGAGTTCCCCTGTGGCAGCTAATGGAGTACTTTTTATAGTAAGTTTATTTGCTATTGTTCCCCATTACTGTGAAAATGGCAGTGATCATCATAAACATAAACAATTCATGCACTTACATACCCTCAAAACTAACGAGTGTAACTGTAATCATTATGGAAGTATGGTTCTCTTTTCTGTGTTTCATATATATTGTATAGCCTCAAAAATGAAATAACACTGTTAAGTAATGTCATGTACAAAGCAAAATTTTGTTCACCAACCATATGTTTTGATCAGTTCAAATTTCCAATATCATTCCTACATTTTACACACAGTTTTCTCCATAATTAGAATATGAGAAAGCATTGCTTGAGACTCACCTGAGCCGAGAATGCCACAAAGAAAGCAAACCAGAAGTGGCAGAGTGTGAAGGCAAAATTTTTGTAGAAGAAGTAACGAAGGAACTTGCACATGCGGTAATAAGACCAACGGCCATGGACTAGTAACAGGCGCTCCAGAAACTTGAACTGGGCCACTGAGTAGTCTGAGGCCAGCACTGCCTGTAGACCCTCCTGCCCTGAGATCCCAACACCAATGTGGGCCGCTGTTGAAGAGGAGAAAATGTATTAGCCCTCTGGTAACTTTTGACATGGAAGGAATCAAATATTGCAGTGGCTGTGAACACTAACGGTGACTGCATGAATCGGTCCACCAACCAACTCAACTCACTTTTGATCATGGAGACGTCATTGGCCCCATCGCCGACTGAGAGCGTGACAGCCTTCTTGTAGCGCTTCACCAGGTCTACCACCATTGCCTTCTGCAATGGTGTCACTCGGCAGCAGATCACAGCCTTGCCTGCCAGGGGATATGTTGGCAATGTTAATACAGGGGTAATGATAAAGCTGGGGAATCTACTCCTTAAATTGGTGTGGATATGTGCTTATTATGATATGCGTTGGTATCAATAAAGCTGCTTGGAAATGTTGTTCCATTAATTGTATTGTATACATGCTTAAATATTATGATATGCGTATTGAGAAAAGAAACATTGGGGGGAAGTTTTTCCACTAACTGCTCAGTGTAAGTGTATTAATGTTATACTGGAGTATTGATAAAAAAACCTGTGTGAGAGTTTCTCTACTATACGTGATTGCTTATAGCCTTATACTGTAACTCCTATCCTCCTTGATTGTTGGAGAGGAGGATGAGAAGGAGGAGGTACTCACAGCAGCTGGCCACCTCAAGGAATAGTTGCTCATACTTGGCGTTGAGGGCAAAGACAAGAGAGTGACCGTTGATGACAAGAGCAAAGCCGGCGTTCTGGTCCCCTGCCTCACTCAAGGTGTCGCTGCCTATACCCTCATCACTGTGTGTATGTGAGAGGGAGGAAATTATTGTAGTCAATGTAGGAAAAGGGAGAGTTGGAAGGAGGGTGGAAGAAAAAGAAAGAAAGACAGTGTGAGGGGGAGGGTAAGTGGGGTTAAATATTGACAGTATAGTATGTGTGGGAAAGGGACTGGTTGGATATACAGAAGTGGTGAGTAGAGAGATAAAGACAGATGGTAAGTAAGGCAAGGTCATACAAACTGAGAAATGGTTAGGGGGCAGGGCAAACAGAGTCAGATATATACTGTAGTTGGTTTGTTAATTTCCACATGTTCATTTTTATAGTTTTGCAATAAAACTAGTCCATGATATCAATATACTGTACCAGAGAATTATGGGTTTTTCCTATTTTTCATCAACATCCTTCAAAACAATGACATAATAAACAGATCTCAAAGTATAACTGATACATGTACTTGTTTCCAGTGGGTCTCTTGATTTACAATGATGTAACCTGGGACTAATATACTCAGCAACACTGATGTTAGAGATTGAGAAGGATTTTTTTCTAAATATTCTAGAATAGACAATGAGCTAGACCATGAGAGAACGGCAAGGGAGGGAGACGAACCTGAAGGTGACGACGGAGAGGTTGGTCTGTGCTACTGTGGTGGCGGACACGTTGCGCACCTGCTCCCGGAACTGGTGTAACTGATCCTCCACCTCACCGGCACTCTGACCATCCACGATGAAAATGTCCACCATCTCATCTGTCAGCAGCTGTAATGACACAACACAACCAGTATTTTAAAAATCAGAATTTATTAGCTGGCAAAGTGGAAGCCATCTGTGTGTTGATAACAGCTGAGTGGCAAGACACTACTATGTATGATGGTACAATTGTCTAATATTTGTATGAATTTCTTGTTTGTGAAAATATGAATGTAGTTGTGGTTTTCATCCATGGAACCTATCATCCTCAGTTCTATTGTCAAACTTCAGAAAGTTTCAACATCAATCACAAGAAAATGCAAAACTGGGCTAGTGATATTTTCTCTGCTGAATTTATTCATATATCTTAGTTCAAGTGTTTAAAACTCACAACTACTACCAGGAAAGTTAAAAGAGGTGATACATTGGTTAAATAAAACTGTTTGACATTATTCAAACATAAAAAGCAAAACGTAATAATAGGCCTATGGCAATGAAGCTAACAATATCAACAGAAAACAAACTGCATCCAGCATAAATGACCATGTCTTCATTTTTCTGACTAAAATATTTACTTTTAGTTTAATCCAAGGAGACCATATAAATGAGCAAACATCTGTGATCTACCAATGAGTTAAGGAAAGAAATATTTTATTTTATTTTCATGACAAATCCCAGCTCACCTGACAGGAGTAGCCGATGTTGATAGCAGTCTCCTGTTTGTCTCCAGTGAGAACCCAGATTTTGATGCCAGCCAGTGCCAGGTTAGCGATGGTCTGTGGCACTCCATCCTGTAGCTTATCTTCAATGGCTGTCGCTCCTGTCAATACACACCACATAGGATCAGTTTATTCCTAATCATTCAAGTTAGGATTTCAAACATCCAAAACACAAACATCAGGTATCACTAGGGTTTCTATCTATATGTACAATACAGTATTTATATTTTCAAGACTTACAGTTTGTAATACTAGAAAACACTACAGAGTTACAGGACTGTCACATTTGATAGTATTTTACTCTTTTGGTTTTGACAAGAAAAATATGGCCCAAATTTAATGGATGGAAATATCAGATTCAGAGTTTTTACCCCCCATATTCAAACAGTACCATGGTACAGATACCCCAATGTAATAAATAACAGGAAATAGGACACAAATAACTGCAAGTAAAAATCCTCAAATCACAATCCCAGTTCCTGAGCTTTAGTTAACAAAGTACTATCTGGTAAAAGCAGGAACATGACAGCCAGAGTTACATATGGAACTGTGAATGATTGTAAAAGTGGACACACCAGTATACATATACACTCCTTCATACAGTATATAAAAACAAGTACACCCATACAAACATTTCTCACGCATGCAACAAGACAGGTTACCTTCAGCACAACACATACCCATCAAAACATATGATCATCTGTGCAACACATCGAATCAAGCATGAACACACCCAACCTAGGCTCATCAATGCAATCACACATACACACTACACTCATCGGCACAATAACACAAGTCAACTCACCCAGGAGGAGGAGATCCTTTTCAATCTCCTCATATATGGCATCGAGTTTGGCCTCTCGGTTATCAAGTGAGATGGCCGCATCGTGGTGTCTGCTCTTCCAATCCTGCCACACAACATGACAATATTAGACCACAAAAGTGACCAGCAAATACAGGTAGATGTCAAATTATTCAAGTTCCTAAGCATCCTCTGAAACATGGAATAACAACAAGTGCACGGTGGTCATACCTGAAAATACTCTTCATCCAAATCCTTGTATGCCAGACACAGGGTTCTCAGTCCATCTCCAGCAAAGCCCTGTGGGGTGAAATGGAAGGTGGATGTTAGTAATTATTTGAAGAATGGCATCATTACCATCATCTCACTTTTGCTCTCCATTTCATTCATTTCTATTTTCCATTTCCTCTTGACTCTCTGTCTTTCCTCTCAACTTCCTACTGCTCTCCTTCATTCCCTCAGCATTTTTTTTATTTTTTTATATAATACTTTTTTCACTTCATCTTCCTTTTACCTTCTTATCATTCCCTATACCTCTCTTTGGCTTTTCTTCCTGTTACCCTCCCTCTTGCCTTCCCAGTTCCCTCTATCGCAACATGGCTCACTTTTCTGTCAACCCTCCATGCTTCTCTTGATCCAATCCTTCCTTCGAGCTCTCTCTTGTCCTCCAATATTTTCTATACCTCTACCTGGTTCTTTTTCCTTCCCATTTCCTCCCAACATATCTCTCTGCCTCTTCCTTCTCTCCATCTTTCTTGGCTCATAGTTCAATGATCCTTCCATTCTTCTTTCCTTTCCTTCTCTTCCTTTAACCCTGCATCTCCCCTTGACCTTTGCTCACACTACCAACTCACATCCAAGTGCTCCTGGGTGTGTCTCTTTAAGCTGTCCTGCCCTGCCTTCAGTCGTTCATAGATGATGGAATCGGCTCCCTTACAATAAAGTCGGATCATTCCTTCCCGCTTCAAGATGACTGACATGCGTTTCCTCACATTGTTGAAGTCCAGGATGCACAGCAGCTCATAGGTTTCCTGCACTCCCTTGGCCTGAAAACATAAATGGGATCAGTGGTCATGTTTACAGATTCATTATTCTTGTGTCAATCTTAAATCATGGTTAGCTGCTTTTACATCTCCCTTGAATTAAGCACCTATGAATTTGATAAGTAGATCACAACCCCATAAATCTATAAACAGCTGACATATTACATAATTACTTGGTCTCATGACAAATTATTTAGAATGTCAGAAAGTGCACAGACCATCTCTTTGTTATTAAAGTGGTGCTAAATCACACCAATATCACAAGAACACATACAGTACAGCACTTCCCTCTTGAGTACTATACTTGTACTACTGCTAGTTGTACTGTACTCACTGATATGGTAATACTATTGGGTGTGCGGGACTTGAAGACGAAACCAAAGTTACGAGCAGCTGCGACTAAGGCACCTTCATCTGGGGACTGAGCTTGGTATTCCAGCTTTCCTGAAACACACAACATTGGATCATATTGTACATTATATATAGCTATAAAACTATCTATCTGTCTGTACATACATTCACTAATTTTTCTGTGAATGCTACAGAGCAGCTCCTTTAGTCCCCTCTTATGACAAGCTGCAATAATGATGGAATTATACTACAGGCTACACCACAGATCTGTACATCATTAACAAAAGTTCATAATCAAACAATAATTCCATATCATTTTGTCAATTATATTACACCTCAAATTACCATCTTTTTCTTCAGGCATGACAGTGTGACAGAGAGCCAGGAGTCTGAAAAAGGCCTCACAGCTGGGATCCGAGACATCGAGTGCATCCACCATGGCTTGATCGTAAAACTTGAAATTGGGCTCGTGGTAAGGGTTGTTGGAGAGGTCCACTGCTTGTGTGAACTGTGGGTAGATAAACAAGTGAGAAGGTGCTGGTGTGGTGATATTAAAGATGTGACAGAGGTGTGTGTGTGTGTGTGTCCTGAAAAGTGTAGTGATATTAGAAATGTGAGAGGGAAGTGTTGTGTGAGTGTCCAGTATGAAGTGTAGCAATGGTGGCGTGGTCCTGTAGAAATGTGACGATATGTACTGGGGGTGTATAGTCAGCAGAACAGGAATGTAGCTACAGTATTGTGGTGTACAGTATTGAAAAAGAGATGTGACAAAAGTGTGTATGTGTTGGTGTTGGCAGAGAGAAGTGTACAGAGGTGATGATATTTGGTGGTAGTATTTTATTTAGTGATGTGATGTCAATGATATGCATATGTAGTGAGAAATACGTTGGGAAGTGATTTTGGTGATGGGGTAATGGATATACAGTATATAAAACTCTTTTGCAAGGTACCAGTGTGTATTATTCACCCAAGGTCTGATTCTGAGCTGGATTTATGACTGTCAGCCTATATTCTCCTGGGAAGAGCTTAGAGCTCATAGCCTATAGATAGACCAATTTATGGTTTACACACAACACAACCCACCACCTTGTTCAATGGGGACAGTAACTGTTTGCTCGTATGTGAAAATCCTTAACATTCCTAAGTGGGGCATGAACCTCAGTCTGCATTGTGGCTGGTGAGGATAACAATTGTACTAGTGTGTGTGTGTGTGTGTGTAGGGGAAGGGGAGGTGAAAAGTAAAATTGGTAACACTGATAAGGTTAGATAGAAAGTGGTTGAGAAATATATAAATCACCTTACTTTATAACAGTACCGTAGTAGGAGTTTACAGCACAGTATTTAAGTAGCTTAAATACAGTACTGCATACACAAGACCACTTATAGTTATATGTCAAGAAGCAGGGTAAGGTTACTTCTACATTAGCATAACTTTAAAATACTGTACACCTGAAACATAATCCATATGATTAACTGGGAAAAGAGTTAGGTTACGTTATCAAAAAAGCAAACTGTTTAACATTATCCTTCAAAATCAAGAAACATGTTGCTTCAGTACAGCCTAGGTTGACCATTTCCTGGCATAGTTTGAAGGAATCTGTATACCATAGGTCTTTTAAGATGCCTTCAGCCGGGGCAATTTTTGTTTCTGGCAAGTGTTAGCTGGGAGGAGCTGCTCGAAAGTCTCAAAGAAATGTCTACACCCGGACGGGAGACCGCGATCCGGTTAGTAAATTTGCCACAGCTGTTGCTATGGCTATTTTGAAAAAAATGTTTATATGCACGCCACTGGCTGGCAAGGGGGGATAAATTAAGTGTTAATTGCAGACTGTTGAGATAATTAGGTTAGGAAGACTTAATCATCACCAGGCTTATCACTCACGATTAGGGTTCATGATACTGTTGGTAAATATTAAAGGCTACCAATTCCTTCAAACTATACCGTACCAAGAAATAGGCAACTCAGTAATGGTGATATGTTTAGTGAGGCAGTTTTGAAGATTTAGTAGCTCTGAAATTGTCAGCAAAATTATGGTCTCAGTAAGATACTGTATATCATGACCTGTTCCCATTGAGACCAATATGACCCAACTGGGGTGAGTACAGTTTAATGAGGTCATCTTTTGTGGGAGAATTGTAGGGCCACTAATTCCTCCAAACTATGCAATGAAATAGATTCCCAATACTCATCCTAATTTATGACATTGTTTGAAGGAATCAGAAGCATCCAATTCATTCACAATCAACAGTCCCTTTAAGCAAATAAAAAGCACCAGAGAATTAAATCACTAAAGCACAAATCATAATACAAGTACTGAATACTGTAAATGAAACAGTAATGTATAATTTACCTAAGTGATGATTCTGACATTGTTAAAGTGTTTTCAGTAATAATTTGTAGGCTAACAATTCCTAAGAGCCTAAACTGACTCAGGCTAGGTGGTGAGGTTTGTAAAAAAATCATTGAGGAATCTACAGCCCACATATTTCAGACAGCATTGTAAACCAATTAAGTTGTATAGAGGATGGGCAGCAAAATGTCCAAGTAAGAAAGACACTACTCTACAACAACGACTACAACAGACAAACAGATTACAATACATCCCTTAGCACATCTCTCTGTACTGTACAGGAAGTTAGACTACAGTACCACAATGGGTTTGGGACAAAATATTCAAGCATGCAACACATAATAATCACAACATTAAAACAGGTAAAGGATAAAAAGTTATGTTAAAAGGCATTGTCACAAAATCATGTCATATAATCAACCCCACCATATAATAATACTGTACAATGTCCAACCCTACAATGACCACAGTTTACAACACTCTTCTATAACATGCCCTTGGTTTGGGGGCATCAACTCTCTTCCATTTTTTAATTAAACTTTGAAGTGATCGAAGGTTTACGAGTGGCCACAAACTGTTTTAAACAGGGCGGTCCTTTCCATAAGGTGGGAAACAGGGATTTAGTAATTCATGATTTGTTTGGTTCCCACATTTCCTCAATTCTTAAACACAATAGGATCTCAAGTCGATAGTTTCTGGGTACACACCTCACTGAAAATATTAACTATCCCTGTTGAGGCTCTAATTACACTGTCTTACAATGTGCTCCCTGAATGATGATGTGTTTAGATAATATCCTACTCTCTCCTATCACTATAACACTACTATTTAAATAAAAAAGTTCTGTACTTAACTTCTGCATTGCAAACTTAGCCTTTTGGGAGACCTGTGATGATGCCAGTGAATTGCAGGCTACTACCAAATTATGCTCCATTCCTTTGTATAGCCAGAGTCATATGCTTCATGACATAGATTGGAAGAATCAGTAACCTCACAATTTACTCTCAACATCACCAGCTTCTTTATATACTTCAAAAACACTCAAGGACACATGCAAGAGAAGTCATGAGCCAGGTAACAGTGATGAGTGGTACAATCAGTCCAAAAAGTGTCAGGTGCATTTTTTGATCCCAAGTAACACTGAACCAGTTAATGAATCTCCAAATTTGCAAAACAGTAAAATCCGACTTCTGTCAACAGAGACTTTGGATTCATTAGCTGAGGGATGTAGGGAATTATGACCTGCACTCAACTTTACTGGGCAATGTCAGTGCATTGTACAACTCTCACGTTTTCTTGCATGTGACTCTCAATCCTGTACCTGACCTCGCCATCAATAACTCTGCTCACACTTGTGTATTTACCAATTTATCATTTTTTTTCCACTATGAATGTCACTCCCACCACATTTTATTCCAGAGCAATATGTTTAGGTAATTAATAAGTGGAGAGCATGAACAGAAACTCAGGAAAATGGAGTCATGTTAAGCAGAATAAAGTGTGCTTCAAGAGGTGACAAGCTAGTTTGAAGCAAGTGTAATTAAAGAAGAGATAAGTAAGTGGAGATGAATACTATATCAGCATTGTAGTAATACTGAAGTAACATAGGCCCAGATATGACATAAATGAAAGAGAAACATTGAGGTACTGTACTTGGAACCACATGATTATTTTGCAGCTTTGAGAGAATCATATTTACTTCTCATCTCCATTTTTTGTACAACCATCAAATTTATATATACCATTTCTATTAATCTACATTGGCTTCCATCTTAGATGATATATTGTGACTAAAATCAGACGGTACGAATCGTACATAATGGCTGACAACTTTCTTTCTCTACTGATGTAACAGGTGAACAATATTCATTCCATTAGAAAGGAATGACTTATGATATACATAACACAATTGGAAACACTAACTAAATGCAAATGATTTAGGAAAACCTACCATCACCCAAAAATTGAATTCAATCTCTCACTAGCATGCAAAAGGACTAATGTACTGTATTTTGAAATTTGCTCTCCTCTCAAGTCAAAGCTACAACTTAACAAGTTTGCCAATGTGGTTCTGAGTACCCCCCCAAAAAAGATGAGAGATGAGACATGAAGATGGTGAAAGAGATGTAAGGATATGAGAGTAAATTTAGGGGATGTATGTTTAGATAGTCAAAGAAATGAGCAAAGGTATGAATAATTTGTAAACAAAGTTTAGTGTAATGAGAAGCATTCCAGTGTTAATAATTTTTCCCACCATTTACTTTATGTTAAATAATTTACACTCATCGGCTTCAGTGGTTTATATATTACAAAAACAGTTTTAACGTTTCAAGTGCAGCTTTTCCAAAACACTCTTTAATACACATGACTCAAATTTCTATCACTGAAGTTACTTAGCAGTCGACTTTTCTGGTATCAAGTAAATATATTACTGTACTATGCTACAAAGTACAGTACTTTACTGTTACTTTCAAAGTAGTGTAGATTTTTAACAGAACTTCAGCAGATCCCTTCACTGTATCCTAATTTATATTAGTGTTGCTCTGATTGGCATGACCTGTGAGTTAACTTTCACAGATGTTGAGATAAACAAGCTTGAGCTCATTAAAAACGAGGGTACAAATATGACTGACATGGGTGAAAATATCCATCAAGGAGGAATTTTAAAATATGCTTTCCTTCAACATATTAGTACAGTACAAAAGACTTTGATGTGAAGAAACAATAATGAAAAATTATTAATAGGTTTCTCATATTCTCTCATTTTACATTACACTTCAATAATGGCTGAAAAAATCTCACTTATTTTCTTGAATTCTATTGTGATTAAAAATATGAGCTCTAGTTTCTCCTGTTATGGTAATAATAACACAACATTTTCAATGAGAGCAACAGATTCTTTCTTTCAAGGTAATGCCAATACAGCACACCAAGGCTACAGTGAACTGGTCTACTACAGTATATGGGAGATACAGTTGTGGCACATAATCCTTAACCAGACTTTCCCTTACACTCTGATCAAGGACTATGTTCCACAACTGTACCACTGAACTACACTGTCTACTGTTATCCGGCCACAATGTCCACTTCTTTGGTTTGAGTCTTTGGGTCGGTGTCCATATTAAGCTATTTACTGTACGTATACTGTAGACAAATCAAATAAAACAAATATTAATTGCATCCCTATGTGACTGAGTATTTAAAGTCTGTGGTGATTTTTTTAACTTAAATACTGAGCAATGAATGAGTTTAAACAGCTATGTGATAGCAATGGTAAGAGTACCTAGTGAAATGTGTGGTTGGTATGAAATCTAAGAACCAGAGCAAGGAGTTTCAAGACCAGACCCATGTGCACCAAAGATGTAAACAGACTGACTTCCAATAGACAGTCTCCAGAAGTTGTGGTTCAAAGTTGTTGCCAATTCTACAGTATGTGGGATTGAAAAAGCTGCATGTTGAGAGCCTAATGCATTAAATTTGAGCAGTGGCAGCAGCGGTGGCGGCAACATCAGACCAACAACAAATAGTTACTGGAAAGGTTTTACAGTTGCCTGCACTGGTGTTGTCCCACATTTGTTCAGACTGTGGGTAGTGGTTGTTGGCTGTCCCCATATCTGGTGTTGTGCCCAGAGAACAGGGAATGTCAGGAGCACCGGGTGCCAGCTGCGTGCCAAGTCTAAAGGTGTCATGTGATGGTGACTCGAGTGTGTCAGCGTCGGAACTGGCCTCGGGGCTGAGCAGAGTTACCTGGGTCTCGTCTAGGTTCGGCCTGGCAACTCTGCACCACGATACCCCTGGCTCACCTCCTCGGCTGCTGCTGCTGCCTCGGTGCGTGACACGCCGCTTCCGCTTCCTTACCCACCAACCAGACTAGTTCAGGTCAGGTCAGGTCAGGTCAAGGAGATACCACAGGATAACATGAGGGCAGAACATGGCGTGCAGACACTCTAGCAAGGCCACCATCACTCACTTACCCATCAGAGTATTGTACTACAGCCTCACATACAGACAACTTTACAAGGTGGTATAGTATTGTTAATACAAGGAATGGTACTGAACACATGTTTTGTTGTAATTTCCAAGCAAACTTTCTGTACATTATGAAACTATTCCTTTCTGCAGACATAAACAGTAGCTGTACTATTTAATTGGGAAAATGAGAAGGTTTACTGACAATATTTCACAATCTGAGTAAGAAATAGTGAAATACTCTCTATGATAACTCCCTCCCTCTCAAATGATGCTAACAACAACTAATTTATCTGAGAGTTCACTATCAGCTTAGTTTAGTATTAAATGATATCAAAGAAAGAAATGTGTTGTACCTCCCCTTGTTTTATCATTACCACTGTATGATACACAGACAACAGAAAGCCACACTGGGAAACATAACACAAACAACACACACTATGCACAAATCAGACGAGCACCAAGTTGCATACATTGAACAGCAAAAGTACACAGATATCCTGACACATGCAACAAACACACAAGCACATAATGATGGTCCAAACAGCAACAGTCAGGGGAAAAGTTCAAAACAGACATGAAACAGATACAATACTTGGCAATATATTCCAGTGCAAATTCTTAAGAGTCATATCTGGCATTAGTTGATGAAGAAATGCTTTATGTTACAGGTATTGCAACTGATGAATTTGCCAGTCACAATCCCTGTCTCATAAAGCCTCTAGGCAAAAATTTCTGCTAGGTAAAAGTATGAGAACTGTGGTTGAGGGTCGACAAGTTGAATATCTGCCAGCTGTATACAAGACACACAACACACATGACAGGAGAGGTGAACAAAATGTAAATTTCTACTGGTATATGTACACCACAACTCACAACACACCAATACAGGCATGACACACACTTATAACAAGATTACTGACAACTGCAAGATGATATGACACATACTTTGCTAGGATTATTAACAGCTACCATAAATACAGCTAGCACAATACTATACTATAGCACACATAATATCAGGTAATGATTAAAAAAAGAAACATGATAAGGACAAAAGTAGAAGTATAATAATTATGCATGAAAAATGCCACTAGAAGTTACTACAATTTGCAGAACAGATATATTAAACTATTTTTCACTATAGAATGCTACAGCCTTCTGCCAAAATGTTGCAATACAAGTGTTTTAAACTGGTGTGTCAGTGGTGTTTCCTCGGATGAATAAAACTGTAGTTAATCACAATATAAGTGAACTGTTATCAAGTAAAATACAAATCTTTAACTCTCACTTCCTCTAATTATTCTCTGATATGAGAAATCACTTTAGAGTTAGTCACAATAAAAAAACAAAAAAGAACTCTGGCAGTTAAGGGTTTAATTCTTTATATTAATTGGCATTAGACACAGGCATAACCTATTCACTACTACAAGTACTGCAATATTGACACATTATGACAGAAAATATCAAAAGACATGGACAACTCCTTGATGAGGCAACTTAAGTGACAAAATATAAATTTAGTTTTTATTAATATAGAATATATCTATATAATGTTGTACACTGTACAGTATATATACAGTATACTTTTTGGTGCTTTGGATTTGTAACAAAAACTTGCTTGTACATGCCACTAAAAAATGTGTGCAGTGCAACACCTACATAAAGAAAACATTGAAGCTATGACTGAAGGGAGGCTACAGTAGGAGACAATAGATGAACAGAACAGACTAAATCTTATTTTTATATAAAATTTAAGATATAGAGCATTAGATTTAACAGCTGTTCACAAACTGCATTGAACAGATGAACAAAACAAATAGGATTCAAGCCAGTGTACTCACTATGTCACATAATTATGATACATGTGACATTACATTTATGAAATATAAACAAAAGATTACATTAAAAGTAACAAGTTGTCCAAGTGACATCAATAATTAAGGGAAGAAAATTGAGACGAGTTACGCTCACCCAGTCAACTGTTTAGGAGGTAGTACGGTATATTTCTGATAAATTGGAGGATACCAATTCCTCCAAAGTATGAAAAGAAACGAACACAAACCAACCAGATTTACAGAATCTCTTTCAAGGAATGGTATGGAGGAATTCCATTGTTCCTGATATTGCATACACTATAATACTCCCTCAAACATATATCATGTGTACTATTGTACCAGCCCAAGTGTCAAGTGAAAGTAACAATGCATCTAGAGAATTGTGTACTGGTATAGGAAATCCTTATGATGTACACCTTCTCCACAGTCTGACATGCACAATACTAGTCTAATGTTTATAAACCTCTCTGGGTACAAAATAGTTTTACTTACACACTGATTGTCCAGGCCTGTGTAATAGTTCAACATAAGCCTTACTGCATGCCACACAAAGTTTGCACCATTAACTTTCTATGTTTCATGGTCGCAATCTCTTTATGCATGAATTCATTACATAGTGTGTATGACAAAGGAGTAATTCTCATTGAAGTACTGTAAATGAAAGGTGTTTCTTGCCAGATAAAGCCAAATTTTAAGATATTATATACAGACAATAACATGCTAATTATTCCCACTACACAGTATCAAACATCAACCAAGCATGCAGTACATCCACACCTTAGGAATGTCTGAAGCACATAATGTATAAAATGCCTTCAAAACTACTGAAAACCACAAAAACCACCTCAAAACTAATGAAAACCACAAAAACCACCTCAAAACTAATGAAAAGCCTACTAAACTACCCAAACACCTGAAAACTATGTAAAATACATTAAACTACATAAAAACACACACAAATATCCCTCAATACCAAAAACCACACAAACCACCACCACCCCCAACCACCTTCAAACTAGTGAAAAATACACACCTAATTAGCAGCATCCTCAACTAGCCATTCCTTACCTCAGTGATCTCGATTGGTTCTCCCGTTCTGGGGTCAATAACATCACCAAAGCTACGACCAGCAATGGAACACTTATTGAAGGCCATGATGTTCTGTCGAGGGAGAAAGAAGCATTACACATAATTTTTACACTACAATTTTTATGTTCCTAACACTGAACACATGTGTTTTGTCAAGATTAACATTCAGTCCAATCATTGCCAATGGAAGTATACAATAATTTATGTATAGAAGCACACACTCCCTCATAATATGTGGATATACACACGCATGCACACACACACAAGAAACTTGTATGTTTCCTGGCAAAGTGTCGAGGAATTCCTAGTTCTTCAATTTGATCATAAGTAAACCTACGGTATGATAATGTTCAGAAAATCTAAGAGAAGTAAATTCCCCAAACCTGTGTTAATGTTCCAGTCTTGTCGGAGAAGATGTATTCAATCTGTCCGAGCTCCTCATTGAGTGTGGTAGTGCGAGCCTTGGCATTGACGTTATTGTATCGCATGTCTTCGTCCCAGTTGATGAGGAAACTTTGCCAAAGACGGATTACCTCCACACTGCAATATGCAAGAAGTTCTTGGTGCTTCATGCTCTCAAAAGATATAATTTAAAACAAGTAGGGTAATACACACATACTGTACTATATTCATTTTGTGGACTACCAGGTATTCAGATGGTATATTTCAGTCCAAGTGGGGCAAATATACGCATACTGAACCGTTTTCATTCTGTGGTCTAATCAAATGGTAGATTTTAGAACAAATGGGTCAATTACTTGACTATAGCAAAGGTGTCTGATTCTAGCCCCAAATAACTTACAGAAACAAGCAACTGAGCTGAAAGTCACACCATAATTTTGTTGTCTTCATACCAGTGTACAAGTTTGCCAATATTTTATGTTTATTTAGCAATCCAAATATTTTACCATTTGTATGTATGAAAACAATACCTAAACATTTCCATTCCTCACATATCCTTAACTTAAAGGAGTAATTCTCTTAATCAAATTGGAGGGCTACTGATCCTCAAAAATTAGAGACAGCACAAATCCCCTACAGTATTTGTATGCTAAAGTACGTAATTTGTTTCTCAATATAGTTTAGAGAAATTAGTAACCCTCCAATTTAGCCAGGACATTACCACCCAGAACACATGGAAAGTCCATACAATTGGACTGATAAAACCCACTAAACTGGCATCGATGACCAGCAAACACACCTTACATATAGGGAAATGGGGACAACAGTATTGAGGACGATGGCGTAGGAGAAGAAGACGAGTAGAGCGATGACAGTGGCTCCTCCTGCTGGGTCTGGAGGGATGAGGGAGTCCCAAGGCAAGTAAGCTGTGAAGTACTGACCTATGGGGAGAATGAGAGACCGAGTGTTGAAAATTCCAACAGAAACAGCGAATGAGGACAAAAAAATGAGCCAAGGAAGAAATCACACTAAGTGGAAAAATATGGACCAAGGAGAGTTTCTTGTTTAATCATATATGATACATGAAGGCAATGAATTACTCAAGGGTGAACAATATGTGGGACCAACCTGTGAGTATCTCCCAGATACCACATGCCACTGTGCAGAAGAGACACATTGACAACAGGAAAAATACAATCTGAAATAAAAATACATACATGAGAATTATGTGTCCATGGCAGAAGAATCTCCAGGGTACATTATCTCAATATAATTCTACTTTACTGTCTTATATACAACTGTATATAGAGGATGAAATTACACTCTGAAACCGTACATTATCTCAATATAATTCTACTTTACTGTCTTATATACAACTGTATATAGAGGATGAAATTACACTCTGAAACGGTATACCCACATACCCCTAAGATGATAAAGTTCAGTAATCTGTCAATGCTGGTGCGCTTAAATTTGGTCTTGCCAGAGTTCATCATAAGTTTGGTGTCACGGCCAGCAAAGATAACAATGCCATAGCACCACTGTGTGTTCCGCAGGATGCATCCTCTCAGCAGGATCTTGTCATTGTCCAGAGGGAGTCTGGGGAAAGGCACAGTCAGCACAAGAAAAAGGTCTGTGCATTCTTTTCTAATACTGTACATCACAAGAAACAGGACTTTGAATTCTATTCTTATATGTTTTGTTTATCTGGGTGACTAAAAATACAACTATTATTAAGTTCAAACCATCTCTGTACTGTATCAGTATTATAGCAACTTATTAATCAGATGGTTGTATAGTGATAGAATAATAAAAGAGTTTTCAAGTTTGTGTTCCTTGCTGGTACCACTAAACTCGGCAATAAACCCAAACTCAAGGAAGGTCAATCAACTCACGCATTATCGTTCATATACAGAGTGCCATCAAATTTGTTGAGTTGGTTGTTGGGGGGCTCACACCGCACCTCTCCCTGGAAGGTCCCAATGCGAGCATCATCCTGCCCCAGCTCCTCAGTCTCGGGTAAACACTGTTTGCACTTCAGGTTGGTTTCTCTGTCCAATATGAGAAGGGCAAGGATAAAAACAGCATAGGATCAGGTAAATTAAAGAGTAAGTTTTGGAATGGATGGCTGGTAAATAAGAGCATACATTAATGGAATACTGTACTGATATGAATTATGGTGAAATAAATTAATGAGAAGATGCTTCCACTTTATGTAAGCCTTATTCTAGAATAATTGAGGATAAGGGGATAAGAAGAAACCTGAAGGATAAAAGAATATCCAGTAAGATATTTAAAAGAATAAATAAACATAAGAAGTAATAAGACAAGTGTAAAATGGGTTCTTATTTAAAGCAGATAGATATAACTGGCCCTTCATATTCAATGCTGCATGGACCAAAGTTGCTACTGTGTGCAGATGAGTTGCAGCAATCAGTGCTCGTAAGTTAAAAGCCAACTTGGACATTCATAGAGGCAGGTATGTGAAAAGGGCATGTATAAGTAAAATGAAGTGCAATTTAGTACAATACTGTGCAGTATATGGAAGTGATGGATTGAATTTAAAGTATATAAAGAAGATATGCTTAAGTGAAACTAAGAATTGCATAAGCAAAGTGTGGAAAAAATAACAAGATATGTAAAATTGAAACTAAATACTGTATTGTACTGTATATTGAAGTCTCAAAGAGTAAAGGTTTATGGTATGGTCCCGAGTTACTTTGGGCGATTAAAACTAGCTCATTCATTACCCGTCCAGCTCTGATGTTTCAATGTAGCAGAGGCCATTGGGCTCGGAGGTGGAGAGGAGGAGAATGTCGGCAGCCACAAACTGGTTATTCTCCATTCTGATGACATCTCCCACCAGTACCTGATAAACATTTAATACTATCAATAATAATAACAAGGGAATAATGGTATTGCCTGGGTGATCAAAGCCGCTCCCAGGAATTTGCGCCCTGTACGGGATGCAACACAGCACCCATTCTATTAAACACATTATTGAAGACTGCAACGTACACAACCACACTCGCCAACAACGTGACATACACTCTCTGACGGCATTGTGGGAAAGCCCAGTTCAGGCCATGGCCTTCCTCAAGAGCTCGGGGCTGCTCGGCCAGACAGCTCGAGGAACTTCAACAACAACAATAACAAGGGAATAATAAAATGATAATTCAATAACGTCTATAATATATACATACTGTATAAGCTTTAAGTGCAACAAACCTTGGTTGACTGCAGATAAACATTATTTGGATGACTGAACATTATGCTACTGCTTCTTCCAATTGAAGAGGTAGTGAAAGGGTCATCGATGGGCTAAGTTATGACACATTGCAAGCAAAAGGTTCAGGGTTTAATTCCTGGGCTGGTGGAACTGGTGGGTAAATTTCCTAAGTCCCTGTTCCCCTAACAGCAAGTACAGTTGGTACTCGGTCGTAGACTGGAGACAGAAACTACTGTACAGACTCCTAATAAAAGCAAAGACAAGACACTCCTATTGTACCACATACTGTACACTCTAGTCTTCCTTATACTGTACATCTACATCAACATTTTGATAAGCAAAGGCAACAAACTGCAAGTTGATAATGAGCTCCACGACAAATGATGCTATTATTGACACAGAAAACTTTACCAACCTTGGACCAGCACTCCTGCACCAGCTGCCCATTACGCAACACCCTGGACTCGCGTTTGTTGACCTGTTTATCACTCCGGTGCCGTTGCTATGTCAAAAAGAGAAAAAAAAGGTAAAGAACCACTTCTGGGAGCTTAAATTAGAGTGAAATTGCTTTACCTAAAACAACTCATTGTGGAATTTGTGGGTTTAACAGACAGTAATAAGATACGATCTGAAAATTCATAGTCACAGATTGATATGTTCAAATCTTGGGTGGTAAACATGGGCACGTTAATGTCAGCAGATTAGACACTGTTATAACGTTTTATAGTCCTGACACTTTTGCATCTGCCCTTTATCCATTTCTCCTAATTTAAAAAACTTCAATAAGCCTATGTATGCCTTCTTTTCTGTACTCCCTTGTCACAGTACATGAATTAACCTTTCTAGTCCCTATTTTTTTATGTTCTAGCCTATACAAAAGAAACTATTCAATTCCCCACTTACCCCATTTCCTAGTACTGTACACCATTCTCCCATTCACTCCATAATTTCCTTCACCTGTACTCCTCAACTACTCACATGTTAACCCTACTCCCAAACTCACCCCACTCACAACCTGTACTTGTATAATTCTCAGCCTCCCACGTCCCACTCACAAAGTCATCATAAGCATCCTTGGCTCCAGTGACGGCCAGCACACCAATGAGAGGGACGGCGGTGGTGATGGGCGAGAGGGAGCTGATGACTGGAATCAACTGCAGCACGAGGAGGCACAAGAAGTAGAAGTTGGCCAGCCGCTGGAACTGCTCAAACAGGTTGTATGGCAGGAAGTTGAGCAGTGTGTATTTGGACGTCTTAATGAAGTTTTTCTGAGGGGATAAAAATAAGAAAGGTTAGTAGTGTTTGAGAGAGAGGCTGAGTGTGTATAAATATATACAGGATGCATTTTTATGAGAAGAAATGCAAGAAAAATAGGGTCAGGCTCAGTAGTTGTGAAATGATTATCATTATCATTTCATTATTATGTGTGTGTGTGTGTGTAAAATAAAATAATAATAATAATAAACGGTTTATTTCACATAGTGCAGCCCTGGAGCTGAAAATATACATGGGTGAGACAATGTTAAAAAAAAAAAAAAAAAAAAGTGGTAATGTGTGTTAGACATACATATACATATACATAAAATTCTACAGGTACATATGGGAATAATTATTTGTTGTTAATGATATTAACAATAGCAGGTATTGCGCTGTTCTTGTACCTGTCTGTTCTTGACCTTATGGGTTTTAGTTTGTTGTAGCGACGGGTGGGCCTTGATGGAGGGGGGAGGGCCGGGGGTAGGAACAGGCGATGGCGAGGTTGTGACAATAACCTCTCACCAAACTTGGTCAGGTCACGGCGGTACTTTTCCTTTAGTGAGGGAAGGTTTAGGGAGATTAGAGCCTGTTGATAGCTGGTATAGGCTGGTCCCAAGATAATCCGGCATGCTCTTTTTTGCACACGTTCCAGCCGGCACATCTGTGTGGTGTTTAATGCAGATGAAAAGGCAGGCGAACTATATGTCAACTTGGGGAGGATGAAGGTGGTGTAAATATCCCTCAGTTGTTGATATAAGGCACCCAGGGATTTCATTGTTTTAAGCATGTACAGCCTGTAGGTGGATGCCTGGATGGTGTTGGTGGTGTGCAGCTTCCAGTCTAGTTTGTTGTTGATGGTGACACCAAGTAGTTTGATTGACTCCACCACATGAAGTGAGTGGGAGCCAATTGTAACAACTGGTGGTGGGACTGGAGTTGTGGCTGTACAGACATGCATCACCACCGTCTTGTTTTGATTGATGGTGACATGATTCTCCCTTGTCCAATTTTGGAGGCTGTCAAGGATGTTTTGTAGAGGGCTGTAGTTTGGAGAGTCGTTGTTGATGGTGATCCCTATAGTGCAGTCATCTACGTATTTCCAGTGATGTGGTGTGTCCATGAGAGCGTCATTTATCAGCATGAGGAAACACAGAGGTGCTAGTTTCGTGCCTTGTGGGATTCCACAGGTCTGGTGTTGGTGGGTGGAGATGGTGTTCTGATACCGTGTGACCTGTCGGCGCTCACTCAGGAAGTCACACAGCCACGAGATTAGGTGGTCAGGGAAGCCCAGGTGTATTGCCTTTTTAATGACAGTAGTGTGGTCAACTAAGTCGAAAGCTTTCCTAAAGTCAATGAAGGTGAGAGCTAGAGAGGTTTTGCGTTTGTCAAGATTCTGATGAATAAAATCAAGCAAACTGACAAGACAGTGAGTGGTGGAGGTTGATTTCATGTTGCCAAATTGCTTCTTATCAATTTTGTCACAGATGGTGCTATAGGCCCAGCTGAAGATGAAATCTTCACAAATGAGACTAGGGATGGGAGTGATGGCAATTGGTCTGAGATCATTAAGTGTGGGAGGGTTAGGTACCTTGGGGATGGGTGTTATATAGGCTGTTTTCCATTCAGCTGGGCATTTACTTTGTTTGAGGGAGGCATTGATTATTGAGGTGATGGGTACTGCTAATTCTGGGGAAAATTCCTTATAAATTTTGAGAGGCAAGTCAATAGGGGTGGTTGATCTTTTTGATTTGAGGCTGAGAAGCTTTTTGGCAACTTGAAATGTTTCGACAGTGGGAGGGGGGGATGATTGGGGAAGGTAAGCTGGGAGGAGAGAGAGGTTGAGTGGAGGAAAGCTTTGACAGATTGTGGCAAAATGGGTGTTAATCCTTTCTGCTGCCTCCTCTGTTGACACATCAGTGAGACAATTAATAGGGTTTAGTTTCTTACCCTGACCACAGATGTCTCTAGTCTTTGTGTACCACTGGCTCGTATTACTTTGGAGGAGATGGTGAATCTTGGTGGGGTAGTATGACAGCTTGGCCTCACGAATTTCTCTTATTACTCTGTTTCTCAGCTGTCGGTAGAGGGTTGTGTTGGTATAGAAGGCCTGATTACGTTGTTCTAGGAGTCTCTTGATTCTGGGGGTAATCCAAGGGAGATCAGATGGATGTCTTGTGGATGTTTTGGATGGGAAGAAGTGGTGATAGGCTTCCATGACTGATGAATGATAATTCTTCCACTTGGTGTTGACATCTTCTGGTGTTATAACCTCCATCCATGGGTATCTCGTAATCCACTGTCCGAACTGTCGTAGTGAAGAATCTGTGTGTGTGTGTGTGTGTGTGTGTGTGTGTGTGTGTGTGTGTGTGTGTGTGTGTGTGTGTGTGTGTGTGTGTGTGTGTGTGTGTGTGTGTGTGTGTGTGTGTGTGTGTGTGTGTGTGTGTGTGTGTGTGTGTGTGTGTGTGTGTGTGTGTGTGTGTGTGTGTGTGTGTGTGTGTGTGTGTGTGTGTGTGTGTGTGTGTGTGTGTGTGTGTGTGTGTGTGTGTGTGTGTGTGTGTGTGTGTGTGTGTGTGTGTGTGTGTGTGTGTGTGTGTGTGTGTGTGTGTGTGTGTGTGTGTGTGTGTGTGTGTGTGTGTGTGTGTGTGTGTGTGTGTGTGTGTGTGTGTGTGTGTGTGTGTGTGTGTGTGTGTGTGTGTGTGTGTGTGTGTGTGTGTGTGTGTGTGTGTGTGTGTGTGTGTGTGTGTGTGTGTGTGTGTGTGTGTGTGTGTGTGTGTGTGTGTGTGTGTGTGTGTGTGTGTGTGTGTGTGTGTGTGTGTGTGTGTGTGTGTGTGTGTGTGTGTGTGTGTGTGTGTGTGTGTGTGTGTGTGTGTGTGTGTGTGTGTGTGTGTGTGTGTGTGTGTGTGTGTGTGTGTGTGTGTGTGTGTGTGTGTGTGTGTGTGTGTGTGTGTGTGTGTGTGTGTGTGTGTGTGTGTGTGTGTGTGTGTGTGTGTGTGTGTGTGTGTGTGTGTGTGTGTGTGTGTGTGTGTGTGTGTGTGTGTGTGTGTGTGTGTGTGTGTGTGTGTGTGTGTGTGTGTGTGTGTGTGTGTGTGTGTGTGTGTGTGTGTGTGTGTGTGTGTGTGTGTGTGTGTGTGTGTGTGTGTGTGTGTGTGTGTGTGTGTGTGTGTGTGTGTGTGTGTGTGTGTGTGTGTGTGTGTGTGTGTGTGTGTGTGTGTGTGTGTGTGTGTGTGTGTGTGTGTGTGTGTGTGTGTGTGTGTGTGTGTGTGTGTGTGTGTGTGTGTGTGTGTGTGTGTGTGTGTGTGTGTGTGTGTGTGTGTGTGTGTGTGTGTGTGTGTGTGTGTGTGTGTGTGTGTGTGTGTGTGTGTGTGTGTGTGTGTGTGTGTGTGTGTGTGTGTGTGTGTGTGTGTGTGTGTGTGTGTGTGTGTGTGTGTGTGTGTGTGTGTGTGTGTGTGTGTGTGTGTGTGTGTGTGTGTGTGTGTGTGTGTGTGTGTGTGTGTGTGTGTGTGTGTGTGTGTGTGTGTGTGTGTGTGTGTGTGTGTGTGTGTGTGTGTGTGTGTGTGTGTGTGTGTGTGTGTGTGTGTGTGTGTGTGTGTGTGTGTGTGTGTGTGTGTGTGTGTGTGTGTGTGTGTGTGTGTGTGTGTGTGTGTGTGTGTGTGTGTGTGTGTGTGTGTGTGTGTGTGTGTGTGTGTGTGTGTGTGTGTGTGTGTGTGTGTGTGTGTGTGTGTGTGTGTGTGTGTGTGTGTGTGTGTGTGTGTGTGTGTGTGTGTGTGTGTGTGTGTGTGTGTGTGTGTGTGTGTGTGTGTGTGTGTGTGTGTGTGTGTGTGTGTGTGTGTGTGTGTGTGTGTGTGTGTGTGTGTGTGTGTGTGTGTGTGTGTGTGTGTGTGTGTGTGTGTGTGTGTGTGTGTGTGTGTGTGTGTGTGTGTGTGTGTGTGTGTGTGTGTGTGTGTGTGTGTGTGTGTGTGTGTGTGTGTGTGTGTGTGTGTGTGTGTGTGTGTGTGTGTGTGTGTGTGTGTGTGTGTGTGTGTGTGTGTGTGTGTGTGTGTGTGTGTGTGTGTGTGTGTGTGTGTGTGTGTGTGTGTGTGTGTGTGTGTGTGTGTGTGTGTGTGTGTGTGTGTGTGTGTGTGTGTGTGTGTGTGTGTGTGTGTGTGTGTGTGTGTGTGTGTGTGTGTGTGTGTGTGTGTGTGTGTGTGTGTGTGTGTGTGTGTGTGTGTGTGTGTGTGTGTGTGTGTGTGTGTGTGTGTGTGTGTGTGTGTGTGTGTGTGTGTGTGTGTGTGTGTGTGTGTGTGTGTGTGTGTGTGTGTGTGTGTGTGTGTGTGTGTGTGTGTGTGTGTGTGTGTGTGTGTGTGTGTGTGTGTGTGTGTGTGTGTGTGTGTGTGTGTGTGTGTGTGTGTGTGTGTGTGTGTGTGTGTGTGTGTGTGTGTGTGTGTGTGTGTGTGTGTGTGTGTGTGTGTGTGTGTGTGTGTGTGTGTGTGTGTGTGTGTGTGTGTGTGTGTGTGTGTGTGTGTGTGTGTGTGTGTGTGTGTGTGTGTGTGTGTGTGTGTGTGTGTGTGTGTGTGTGTGTGTGTGTGTGTGTGTGTGTGTGTGTGTGTGTGTGTGTGTGTGTGTGTGTGTGTGTGTGTGTGTGTGTGTGTGTGTGTGTGTGTGTGTGTGTGTGTGTGTGTGTGTGTGTGTGTGTGTGTGTGTGTGTGTGTGTGTGTGTGTGTGTGTGTGTGTGTGTGTGTGTGTGTGTGTGTGTGTGTGTGTGTGTGTGTGTGTGTGTGTGTGTGTGTGTGTGTGTGTGTGTGTGTGTGTGTGTGTGTGTGTGTGTGTGTGTGTGTGTGTGTGTGTGTGTGTGTGTGTGTGTGTGTGTGTGTGTGTGTGTGTGTGTGTGTGTGTGTGTGTGTGTGTGTGTGTGTGTGTGTGTGTGTGTGTGTGTGTGTGTGTGTGTGTGTGTGTGTGTGTGTGTGTGTGTGTGTGTGTGTGTGTGTGTGTGTGTGTGTGTGTGTGTGTGTGTGTGTGTGTGTGTGTGTGTGTGTGTGTGTGTGTGTGTGTGTGTGTGTGTGTGTGTGTGTGTGTGTGTGTGTGTGTGTGTGTGTGTGTGTGTGTGTGTGTGTGTGTGTGTGTGTGTGTGTGTGTGTGTGTGTGTGTGTGTGTGTGTGTGTGTGTGTGTGTGTGTGTGTGTGTGTGTGTGTGTGTGTGTGTGTGTGTGTGTGTGTGTGTGTGTGTGTGTGTGTGTGTGTGTGTGTGTGTGTGTGTGTGTGTGTGTGTGTGTGTGTGTGTGTGTGTGTGTGTGTGTGTGTGTGTGTGTGTGTGTGTGTGTGTGTGTGTGTGTGTGTGTGTGTGTGTGTGTGTGTGTGTGTGTGTGTGTGTGTGTGTGTGTGTGTGTGTGTGTGTGTGTGTGTGTGTGTGTGTGTGTGTGTGTGTGTGTGTGTGTGTGTGTGTGTGTGTGTGTGTGTGTGTGTGTGTGTGTGTGTGTGTGTGTGTGTGTGTGTGTGTGTGTGTGTGTGTGTGTGTGTGTGTGTGTGTGTGTGTGTGTGTGTGTGTGTGTGTGTGTGTGTGTGTGTGTGTGTGTGTGTGTGTGTGTGTGTGTGTGTGTGTGTGTGTGTGTGTGTGTGTGTGTGTGTGTGTGTGTGTGTGTGTGTGTGTGTGTGTGTGTGTGTGTGTGTGTGTGTGTGTGTGTGTGTGTGTGTGTGTGTGTGTGTGTGTGTGTGTGTGTGTGTGTGTGTGTGTGTGTGTGTGTGTGTGTGTGTGTGTGTGTGTGTGTGTGTGTGTGTGTGTGTGTGTGTGTGTGTGTGTGTGTGTGTGTGTGTGTGTGTGTGTGTGTGTGTGTGTGTGTGTGTGTGTGTGTGTGTGTGTGTGTGTGTGTGTGTGTGTGTGTGTGTGTGTGTGTGTGTGTGTGTGTGTGTGTGTGTGTGTGTGTGTGTGTGTGTGTGTGTGTGTGTGTGTGTGTGTGTGTGTGTGTGTGTGTGTGTGTGTGTGTGTGTGTGTGTGTGTGTGTGTGTGTGTGTGTGTGTGTGTGTGTGTGTGTGTGTGTGTGTGTGTGTGTGTGTGTGTGTGTGTGTGTGTGTGTGTGTGTGTGTGTGTGTACTTGGCCTTGTTATTATTGTATTGTAGTTTCTTTTAGTTGGCCAAAAGAAATGATCAATTATAGTAATGAGCTAGAGTGCTGTGAATACTTGTTCACATCACTTAGGCCAAATTTTCACATGACTTAAAATACATTGTAAAATCTTAGATCTACTGTACATTACTATATATTTCTATCAAGTGAATTCAATAGCAGACTAGAAACATATACAGTACTATGAATCAACAGACCCAAAAGAAGAAAG